>JAMXBD010002792.1:0-163006 GCA_024138025.1 Combretum micranthum | reverse complement strand
TGCAAATACTGTTGGTCACCTAAAAGAAATGAATTAATGACTATCCGACTCCGACTATAAACTGAGTTCATTCATGTCAATGGGGTTGGAGCATTTGCATTGGTTGGTTTTTCGTGACCCATAAAACGAATGTGAGGTTAATCGTGATCCATAAAACGAATGTGAGGTTAATCGTGATCCATAAAACGAGCTTTTAAATCATTGACCGTGAGCTTAAACGGCGTCGTACCGCAGGATTCGTTAATCTGCTAACCCGGGATGGAGGGCGCAAGTCCATCCACATATGATTTCCGGTTGGTCATATGTTTGTTGATCACAATTGTATGGTGCATACACTTGCTTGAATAATCACTTGCTTGAATGATTGTATCTAATTGTGTTATGGAAGTATTACTCACTAAGCTAGTTAGCTTACGCCCCTATAGTGTATATCTTTTGCAGCACGACTTTATTTGGCTTAGGCCAAGGCAGGCCACAGCGCAGGTACCGGAGATAGAAGTTTCCCGTAGAAGTTTAATTCATCCCCTTTTTGTGTAGACTTCCATTGGAAACTAAGGACACTGGATGACTGTAATAGACTGTTATTCTTTTGCGGGGGAATGCTCCTTAGATTTTGTAAACCTTAAAATGTATGCGTTTTGATTTATTATCTACGGCTAATGAATGCCTTGTTAAACTGTTTAACTCCATTTGTTGAAGTATTCTATTGTCGTAAAGGAACGCTTTACATCTACTTAAGACTTCCGAATGCCCCGGGTAGGGAACTCGAGAGTCTTACGTAGTATGTGGCGGGCTGTTACGTTTAGGATACCCTACGGGGCGTGACAATTACAGTTTATTGTAAATGATAGACTAGGCATGATAATTACTAGAAAAGGAGTTACCTTTTTAATAGGAGAAACACCTAGAATTACAGACAATTGCAAATGTAATAAGACGAGAACCTATAAAGTAAAGAAAACAAAAATAACAAAGGAAGAAAACAAAAAGAAAGAAAATAAATTAGAAGAATATGTAGATGGAGACTTGTTTACAGAATTGTTAGAAAATTATGATAAGCTAGAAATAGAAACTAAATGTGTAAATTACAATTTTATTTACAATATGATAGAAACTGGATGTATAGAAATAGATACAATTTTAAGCAAATTAGAAAAAGAAGAAATAATTGGAAATAATCCAACAAAAATTTGGGATAGAAATAAAATAGAATGTGAATTAAAAATAATAAATCCAGACATAGAAATAAAAGCCAAACAAATAGTATGTGATAACATAGATAGGGAAGAATTTAAAATATATATTAATGAATTACTAAAGTTAGGAGTTATAAGGAGGTCAGAAAGTCCACATCGAAGTCCAGCTTTCATAGTAAAAAAACATAGTGAAATAGTAAGAGGTAAAAGTAGAATGGTAATAGATTACAGAAAATTAAATAACAATACTGAGACAGATGCTTACAATATACCAGACAAAACAGATTTAATTAACATAATACAGGATTGTAATATTTTTAATAAATTTGATTGCAAGTCAGGATTTTGGCAAGTAAAAATGAAAAAGGATTCCATACCATGGACATCCTTTACCTGTCCTTTAGGACATTTTGAATGGCTAGTTATGCCTTTTGGATTAAAAAACGAACCAGCAATTTTCCAAAGAAAAATGGAATCAATCTTTGATAAAATACCCTTTTGTTTGGATATATATAGATGATATTTTGATATTTTCAAAAAATGAAGAAGAACATATTGCTCATTTAAAACAAATACTTACAGAATTAGAAAATAATGGAATAATTGTTAGTCAAAAGAAGATACAGTTTTATAGAAAAAACATAGAATTTTTAGGAGTAGAAATAGGAAATGGAAAAATAAAATTACAGCAACACATAGCTAAAAAGGTCTTAGAATTTACAGAAATAATTGATAAGAAAAGATTACAATAATTTTTAGGACTTGTTAATTATGCTAGACCTTTTATAAAAAATTTAGGAAAGTATACTAAATTACTTTACAAAAAGACTCATACTTTTGTAAAATTAGATAACACAGAATTACAATTAATAGAAGAAATAAAAGTTTTAGTCAATAAATTACCAGAATTAAAATTACCTTTAGATACAGATTTTTTAATTGTAGAAACATATGGTTGTGAAAATGGATGAGGAACTGTTTTAATCAGAAAACCTCATAAATATTCTTTAAAGAAAGATGAAGAAATTTGTAGATATAATAGTGGAAAATTTAAAGAAAAAGACTTAAAAGTAGTATAGATATGGAATTAATGGCAGTTATTTATGGTTTAAATTCTTTTAGATTATTTTTACTAAATAAAAAAGAAATAATAGTCAGAACAGATTGTGAAGCTATAGTAAAATTTTATAAAAAGAAAAATGAAAAAAGCATGTCACAAAAAAGATGGATTAAATTTACTGATGTATTGGTTAATAGAGGATATAACGTCAATTTTGAACATATAAAAGGAAAAGATAATGATTTAGCTGATCTTCTGAGCAGGTACATCAACAATGGATAGTAAATACAAGACTCTCAATGACTTACAGAAAGAAAAAGAGTTACAGTCATTTCAATATGGCCACTCCTTACAGAAAGGCCAGTCCTCTCAGTTTTTATCTCAAACCTCACAATTCTCCTCAGAAAACCTTTCTTTTCCCTACAAACCACCTTTTCCTACAATGCTTGCACATTTTCAAAAGAAGATAAGACCTACTAGAAATGAGTTAATGAAAAACTACTTCCCTCCAATTGGAAAAATGATGTTTGGAGACGTTGAATTACTTGTACCTGATCAAAACCCTGAAAACACACAAGCCTTTAGACATTCTAAGGTTGATGCTACAAAACTTACTATTGAACAAAAAACATTGATAGATGCTGTTTGGGCATTACAAACCCTGGATAAAAACAAATAAGAGTGTGTTTAGCATTACTTAATTACATGGGGAACATAAATACTAAATTACAGACCCATACTCAAATTACTAGAGCATATGTACACATGACAAGAAATAAAAATGTGAATATTTACTGTTATGCTGTTATAAGGGGATTTAATCCTGGAATTTATAAAACATGGGCTTATGCTAAGGCTCAAATTGAAAATTACATTGAACCAGTTTGGCAAGGATGTTTTTCTCTACAACAAGCTATTGAGTTACCGGAAGCTGAACTTGGACATAGTGACTTTGGAGTTGAACCTTGTTTAGCTTCAAATTCAATCAAAACAGCAAGAGACACTGAATTACTGAAAGTAAAATAAAGAAAAATAGAAAATTGGCAAACTTACAGACAACTTAATCTTAGACATTGCTTACAGTTTAATTTGGACAAAGAAGAAGCCTATGAGAAAACAAGAAGTAGCCTTTTCTTTAAGAGAATGAATTTTGTTGAAAAACTACCTAAAAAAGCTAGTTTAGAAATTTCTTTTACTGCATGTAAAAATTTTTGGAAACCATTTTTAATATTTCAAAAATATGCAAAACTAGTAGCAAAAGATGATTACAGATTTACATGTGACTACTATTACAATCATAAAGGAGAACTTGATTACAGTATTTATAAAATGAACATTAACCTGGACACTTTCGATCCTTTGTATATTGAGAAAGGATGTGAATTTATAGAACAAACTCCTCTTGATTATGGATTATTAAATTTTATCTATGGAAATCTTGAAAAATTTATAAACTCTGAATATGGATCCATAATTAAGGAAGTTGTTTGCACTGTCAAAGGAGAAATGGATAGCTGTGAAAAAAGTAAAAACTATGTTTAATGCAATTTCATTTCAATATTATGACACTCCATCTGCGGACTTACATCAGTTACTTTATCCCATCGTCTATGGCGAACGTGGTTCCTGTCTTATCATCACATGACGCGTTGTTTTACAATTTTTCCACGGACCTTATGACTTATTCAGGTGGACCACATCTCTAAGGGTTTTTTTTTTTTTTTTTTTTTCAATTTCTTCTTGTATTTATTTATTTTTATGGCTGAATATTAACTTTTATAAAACCAAAATATCTTTTTTAGCTCTAGTATCAACGCCTAACAAGATAACACAAAGAAACATATAAAAATACAGGCATGTATATATCCATCTTACAAATGAATAAATAAAAACACCAATAAATGAATGATTTTATGGTCATATCTACCATTTTATTTGGCTAAATATGATACATTGTTTTAAATTTTACACGAAAATTAATTATTTATTCTAAATATATAAATTTTTTCCCGCTTGAACTGTTTATCTTGAAGATTTATTTGCTTTTTTTTTTATGAATATATTATTTATATTAATTCCATTGTTTGAAAGAAGCCAAGTATTTAAAGCCTAAAACTTAGAGTTAAAACTGGCTTGATATTTTGGCATGGACTTATTTTTAAATGGAAGAAGCCAAGTATTTTAAGCGGCCTTTAACTGGAAAAGCGTTTTAAAAAAACAATTTTAACAGCATTCTTTATTATTATATGATGTATAAATAACAATCCCTCATATGTTTTTTCAATAGTACTTATATATTAAATAGATCGATTGATGATGGATAAATAATGTTTTTACAAGAAAATATGAACTAAGATTTCAATCAATCAACTGCAGTTTGCTTAAAAAAATAATAAAAGTAAAGTTCTTAGAACACACCAAGCTATTATTCTATTATCTTACTTCTATCAAAATCAGAGGTGGTTTCAAGGAAGCAGACCAAGGTTTAACTTTCTCATTAAAATTTAAAAGTCCTCTCTCTCCTTCTTTTTCTTTTTTCCTTTCCTTGCCCTTTGCTATAGAAAGTTAGTTTTTTTTTTTCCCCTTAGTTTTCATTGATTTATTAGTAGACCACAACACTACGGAGTTAAAGAAATCTTTATGTAACTATGGAATTTATTTTAGATTTTTACAGGTATTTTATAATATTACTTAGTGAAAAAAACATATTCACATTGAACATATTATTGAAATAATAATGTGCTTGGAAACTACAGTAGATTATAGGATACAGACGAAGCTTTGGAAATGATGGAAAGGAACCAGGTATATGCAATTCCTTTTATAGTTTTCCATAACTAGTTAGAATCCTACTGTAATTTACATGTACCTAAATAAATAGGGAGTGATAAATGTTTACCAACTTTATAAATAAAATTTGCCTAAGTACAAATCATATAGCTTTCACTCTCAATATTTAAATGGCATCAACTTTTGCACAAAGACTAACTTATTGAAATTCACAAAAGTTCTTCCGATAGGCCAATAATACACAAACCATTATCAATGAAAAAGGACACCTTACTAATGCATATTGGACAAAATCCCGTGTCTATAGATGAAAATAACGAAATTAAGCAAAAAGTAGATTTATAGCTAAACTAAGTTATATAATTGACAATATAATGCTTGAATTAGTGTATGTTCTACTTATGTTGAAAAAAAAAAAAAGGAAAGAAACAAAAGGAAAAAAATTGTATCTTACTTATAAGATGTTTTTATTTTGTTTTTTAAGGAGGCTTCTTCATTTTATTGAACTTGATAGGATTTTTTCATTTATGGTAGGGAACTGAAAAGATTCAAGCCCTCAATCTTCGCTTAGATTATGATATCTTTGGAAAAAATGTTGTTGATTTGACGAGCAAAAAATTCAAGAAGTTGACAAAACCGAGATTCCTCCGGCTAAACAATGTAAATCTCGTGGGAGATTTCAAGAATCGTCTGTTAGATCTAAGATGGTTTCGATGGGACAATCGGGTTGATGCCAAATTCACTTCTCTACCAACCAATTTTTGTCCCACAAAGTTTGTGGTTCTTGATTTGGCATATAGCAATATTACAGAGAAATGGGAAGGTTGGGCTCAAGCCAAGGTATTATATAAGCACACTATTATTTATCCAACATGCTAAATTGGCTAATTAATGTTTGTCTACATCTGATCTTTGTAATGTTGACGTTAATTACAATTGGTAAATAAGCTCAAAGTTTTAAGACTCCGGTGGTGCATGGATTTGACTTCAACTCCAAATTTATCTGCATTTAAAAGTCTTAAAACTCTAGATGTTCGTGATTGTCCAAATCTAATGGAGATCCAAGGGCTTGATAGTATAACGTGTCTTGAAGAGCTGCGAATTATTCGTTGTGGACGCTTCCGAAGACTCGGTGACTTATCCCACTTACAGATGTTGAAAGAACTCAAGTTGCTTGACTGTGAGAGGCTAATTGATTTTGATGGCATAGATAGACTGTTATGGTTGCAGAAATTGAAGATTAGTAACTGCAACTCAAAGATCAAGTCTTTAGATATTTCAAGGCTAAAAAATCTCAAGTTTTTGGACTTAAATGGATTCAAGACTCTTACAGAGATCAGGACGTCTTAGAAATTGGAATGTTTGAATGAACTCAAAATTTCCTCATGCAATTCGTTGGAAAGATTGCCAGGTATCTTGCTATTCACAAGCTTAAATAAAGTGATTATTACTCGTTGTAACAAACTCATAGAGATCGACGCAGTCTAAAGGCAAGAGAATTTGAAACAATTTGAAATTGTCGAGTGCAATTCTTTTGAAACAATTAGGGGGCTCCAAGGGCTTAAGAATTTGGAAATATTAGAAATAGCATACGGCAATTGCTCCGATGAATTGCTAGATCTCTCACTGAATACAAACTTAAGGTCCTTTAGTGGATGTTTCAATAGAAAACTCACTGAGATAAGGGGATTACCTGAGCCTTTAAGAGTTTTTGATATCCATGTGTCACTAGTAAACCTACTAGACTTTTCATGATGTTGTTATTTAGAAAGAATATGCGTAGAAAGATGTGAGAAATTGAAAAAGATCATAGGGCTTGAAGGGAAAAAGGAATTGGCATACTTGCATCTTGGGGATTGCAAGTCCCTAGAGGGTTTGCTCGATTTGTCACTATGTAAGAAGTTAGAATGTGTGGATTTAAGTAGATGTGAGAAACTTACAAAGATACAGGGGCTATCACAGCTGCGTTGTTTGAATAGGTTGACTATTTCCTATTGCAAGTCCCCAGAGGATTTGCCCGATTTGTCACTATGTGAGAAGTTAAGAATTGTGTTTATATATAGATGTGAGAAACTTACAAAGATACAGGGGCTGTTAGAACTGCGTTATTTGAATACGTTGACTCTTATGGATTGCAAGTCCCTAGAGGATTTGCCCGATTTGTCACTATGTGAGAAGTTAGGATGTGTGGATTTAACTGGATGTGAGAAACTTACCAAGATACAGGGGCTGTCAGAACTGCGTTATTTGAATAAGTTGACTCTTAGGGATTGCAAGTCCTTAGAGGATTTTCCCGATTTGTCATCATGTGAGAAGTTAGGATGTGTGGATTTAAGTGGATGTGAGAAATTTACCAAGATACAGAGCTATCAGAGCTGCTTCATTTGAATACGTTGATTCTTTCCAATTGTAAGTCCCTGGACGAATTGCCTAATTTTTCACCATGTGAGAAGTTAGGATGTGTGCATTTAAGTGGATGTGAGAAACTTACCAAGATACAGGGGCTGTCAGAGCTATGTCATTTGAATAGGTTGATTCTTTCCAATTGTAAGTCTTTGGAGGATTTTCCCGATTTTTCACCATGTGAGAAGTTAATATGTGTGGATTTAAGTGGATGTGAGAAACCTACCAAGATACAAGAGCTGTCAAAGCTGCGTCATTTGAATACGTTGATTCTTTCCAATTGTAAGTCCCTAGAGGATTTGCCTGATTTTTCACTATGTGAGAAGTTAAGAGTTGTGGATTTAAGTGGATGTGAGAAACTTACCAAGATACAGGGGCTATCAAAGCTACGTTATTTGAATTGGTTGATTCTTTTCAATTGCAAGTCCCTAGAGGATCTGCCTGATTTGTCACAATGTAAATGGATAAGATATTTGAGTTTAGAGGGTTGTGAGAAACTCACCGAGATAAAGGACCTACCAATTTCTTTAAAACACTTAGATATCTCCAGGTGCAAGTTACTGACGCATTTACTGAACTTTTCGAAATTTAATTCCTTGGAAATATTGCTTGCCGAAGACTGTAGTAAACTCGTTGAGTTTCGAGGGCTTGAACACTTGCAACAGTTTTGGCACTTGTCTATTCATGGATGTGAATCGCTGAAAAGAAAGCCAGATTTACTAAATGTTGACATCTATGAAAGCCCGCCAATTGTTTCATGTAGAAGGTAAATAATGCCAAGTATGTTTTCTTTTGTCCGGGCCTGGCTATGCCTGATTGTTTAACTATTCACTCCTTTGCATCTATTGTGCTCCATGTTTTCTCGTAGTGTTTGAATTTCTAAGAATTAAAATAGACAAGGCTTATTATACATAAATTTATATGTTTAACGATTTTCTACATATGAGAAAATAAGATTTATATAGTGTAATTATTTGGTATGTGGTCTCTAATATTCTACATATTAAAATATGTATCATGCATCCATTGGTTTTTTAAACTATTGTCCACATGCATTAAATCAAGGGTAAAATATAGTATTTTCTTAATTTCTTTAATTTATTACATTGGACAAAAAAAAGAAAAAAAATGAAAATTTTTTAGATGTTTTCCTCAATGTTTATACCTATCAAAATTTTATTAGTTGTAATATGTCTTGAATTTTATGCTCATTAAATTTTGATCCAAGCCTGTCTTCTCATGTCATTCCTCCTAAAGAATTTTTCTTGGAGGTTAATAATCCAATTTAGTTCCTTTAATTATTTTTGTACAATTTGACAGGGGACCATTTTGGTTGTACTTTTGGTTTGGGGATTTCATTATTATTATCTCCACATTTTCCATCTCTTGGTTAAAATAGTGAATTTTACTCCTCTTCACACATGGACATAGGCTTTAAGTTGAACACATGAATTTTCTGTGTTCTATTTTTCTTCTCATTCCCTTATTATTTTTCAATCTATTAATATTTGTCATTATTATATACTACAAATTTCATCTTTAATTATTCCGGGACATAACATTAGTATTTACACATCACCCATTCGTAAACTTACCATTTGATACTATTGAATCTTTTCATCCATTCGTAGAGCACTCATGCCATGGCGGCGTAGAAGATGGATAAAACTCGTTACTTCGGCCACTTCATCATGATAATCATCTAGGTAATTGAACCAGCGCTACCATATACCTCTTTTTTTTCCCCAATTCTCTCTCTTTCTCTATCTCAGTTGACAACTGGATTCTTTCTCTATAAAAACGGAGGCAATGTGGATTATTTTATGAGATTACTTGATGATTTATCCTCGAATATTCTCTCTACTACCACATCATTGAATTATTGGAGTGTTTGATGAATGTAGATCTGAGTTCATTGATGATATGAAGACGATATAAAAATACTAAATGTAACAATTGATCTGCTAGTTTAGGTTTCAAATTGTGAAACTTCTTGATTCTCATGAATTGCAACTGAAGGATGTCAATCCATTTTGTTACACTGGAATGAGGAGAGAATTATAGTTACTTGCTGTTATGAGAAAGAAATCGATGCTATTGTAATAAACTATAATCCACTCTACTAAACATGGTGTGCTAACCAAAACTCTAGCTTCTAAACTATGAAAAACTAAATAATACATCTCATACCATGTACTTCCCCCTTAACTTGGATCTTCTCGAAGATCCAAATGGAATTTTTTTAAATGAAAAGCAAAGGTGTCTCTCCTATTGGTTTAGTCAACACGTCTACAAGATGAATATTTACATGTTTTGTGAAATGAACATCAAAATGTGTTTTGTGTGCCCATGAAGGCATGAATTAAAGGCAATCATCTGTGTGAATCTATCATCAAACCATAGTGTGATAGTGTCGAGCCTGGTTTTTTCGTATTTCATTTAATCTGATTCGTACTAAACCCTAACCCATTCAATACGAATCCTCGACTAAGAATTAAAGGAAATTTTTAATTTTTAAAAATATTTTGGAGTCGCCACTCGACTAAAGTCGAGAAAAAAATAAACCAAAACCAATGGGTAGGTTGATTTTGATTTTGCTACTGATCTGCGAAAAAATCGTTTTTTGAAAACGAGAACCAGAAATTAACTTGAGTTCGGGGGCTAACTTATTAAAACCTAAACGGTTACCACTTTAAATTTTCATATTTAAATTGCTTTCTTTTAAACCCTAATTTCAAAATCTAAACTATTTATCAAATCTAATTAACTAAACATATGTCTAATATGCACAAAAATACTAATAAAATTCCATCGATAATCATATATAATCTAAAAACTCGAAATATTCAAATTAATCAAATCTTATTAAATTCTATCAATATTCATATATTCTAAACTAAACTAAAAAATCAAACAACTTCACAAAAATAAATTTTTTACATATTTTAAGTCGCCCATTTAGGTGCCTACGTACCCGCTAATCGGGATCAGACCACACGTAGGTCTTTAAGAAAAATTTAGTTTTTTGGTTAATTTTAAAATTTTTCGAAATTTTTTCGCTTTAAGTTCATTAAGTTTGTTAATTTTATGAAAAATATATACATATCTTTTAACATGAATCCTAAATCTATCAAGTTAGTTTTAGCAATTTTATGGAAAATCGGATTTTTCTAGGTGACAAAAATTTTGAACAAGAAATCATAACCACATATCATGCATATCAATTGATCATACATATCATCAAGAATAAAAATATTATAAGGAATATCAATATTTAACAAACTAATTTCAACAAAGCAATATCATGGCATAATCAAGATTTATATGTCATTAAAATTACATTATGAAGGGCAAGATTTTAATAAGGTTTCGTATATGGTGAAATCATAAAATTCAATATCATTACAATAAAGGTCATCACTATATCATGGCACAAAAGGAATATTAATGACTATCATCATACATGATCACACAATTTCAAATATTATAAAACCTAAACTCTAAAAAATTTCATATATTCCTCATGATTAGGGCATGATTATAGGTATATTATCAATAACAAGATCTTAATGTAATTCTATGAACACATACCTAACATGATATATAAAAAAAAATCAATTTTATCACAAGAAAACAAAATCATTACTATATTAATGCAAAAAGGACCATCAAGTTATGTTTTAACAAATTTATAAGAATTAACTTTTCTAAGTGACAAAAGAGTTTTGAGTATCCAAATCAAATTGTCAAAAGGAACATTGATTTTCAATATGTTAATCAAGACAAACTCACACAATTTTATTCTCACACATCATCTTAATATCAATTTCAATCTAGACTATTATGAACATATATAGACATGCGATGATGAAATAAAATATTCACAAGGTTCAATGTTTTAAAAATAATGGACTATCACCTATCCATTACAAATTTAAAAATTTAGAATACATTTACTATTAAAAATCTCATATTACACTGTTAGAGCAAGACATTAATAGAGCATATACATCATGGTCTAATCAAAATTTTCATGTTAAAAATATATCAAGAAGGCACATACATATCAGGGCAACATTCATCATGATGAATATCAAGAATTTACAAAATAATGCATTACAATATAAAAAAAATTTCATATGAACAAATCCAAAATTTTAAGAGCAATTATTAATTTAAAAAAAAAACAAATTCAATCTTTAAAGCATATTATCATATTCATCAATTATACATGTTTTTTTTTAACTTTTCAAGAAAATCAATTGATCACAACATACGTAATAATATTGTAGCAGTTTTTTTATTATTATTACAATCAGACTTTCACAATTATCACTATTATAAGGCAATTATTGTAATGTTGTTATTATGGCTTACTGACGTACACGAAGAAACAGAGGGAACGGTGGGTTGGTTTTGACGACCGGTGCGGTCTATGGACGGTGGTCGGACTGGGAGAATTGAGGACGCCGATGACCTTCCCTATGAATTCCAAGCCACCGAAGCTTCTTGCACCATCTAATTTCCTCAACTTAGCCTGGGAATTGTCGCGCGGAGCAGATGCCAATTGGTCGAAGATGGTTGGTGGTGATGCTCCGATGATGCTGGGTAGGATTCGAGATCGAGACGCTATAAATTCAAACCCCTTGAACACTTCTACAAAGTTTGATTTCTTCAATTTTTTCTTGTCTAATCACGACTTGGGATTACAAGCTTCGGAATCTTAGAAACAGAGGAGAATTGCACGCTAGGAAAAGGGATTTAGGTTGAATATGGTTGGAATCTGGAGTCCTAGAGCGTCGTGATTCAGGGTGTTTTCCGGTCTGTGGTGGTCTGTTTTTCTTTTCCTATTTATAGAGTTAAATTTGGGGCTTTTTATTTTTTAATCCGAAAAATGAATTACAACTATTAATTAGTTGTCAAAAATGGTCAATTATCACAAATAGCTGTCATTAACGTTTTAATATTAACAAACAATACACGTTTTTAGCGAAATTTTCGGATTTTGAGATTTTTGAAAACTAAAAAAATGAGTTTTTTTTCAAATTTCAAGTCCGGATTTGAAATCCTTATAGTTTATGAAAACATGCAAATTATATATCAAAATGAAGTACTCCATGTCTAGTTTCAAAATATGTATTTGTTTCGAAAAAAACGGGTAAAAATGAACTTGAAAAGCCCCATCGGGCGGCTGGAGGTAGGAGACGATGAACAGTATTTTTTTTTTTTTTTACTAATTTTGAAATTACATTTATCCATATTACATATATTATATTTATTTCTATTAAATTGATTTATTATTATTATTTTTTTCTAGCTTTAACATTTATAATTTGCAAAATTCAATTATGTATATATATTAAACTAAGTATTTATTTTGTCAAAAAAAGAATGTCAAAATGAGGTGTCTACAACTGCCCCTCTTTGTGAAGAGGTTTGTCAAAACCTCATCACAAAGATAAAGTAGACCTCATTTTGACTTTACCTCATCTGGAATTCCCACTTCTTGAGCGGGGTGAGAGCTTTTCATGTTCTGATATGCTCATTGAATCACTTCTTGGGCAAGGATGCTTCATGTACTGAATAGAAGGATGGCGCTCCTCTAAGCTAGCAATCCTTAAGCTTAAAAACAAAGAAGGCGCTCCTCTGAGCTAGCGATCCTTAAGCTTGAAAACAAAAGAAGGAAGGCGCTCCACTGAGCTTGCGATTCTTAAGCTTGAAAAGACTCTTGAAACGTTTTACATGTTCTGCGGATATGCTTCATGTTCTGAACTGCCTTTTGAATTGGATTGCTTCTTGTGCTAACATTTGTCTCATGTTTGATACAAGCGCGCTCTTCGAGCTGGCACCTAATTTGGTAAGCGCTCCTTGAGCTAGCATTTGATTTGGATAGACGCTCCTTGAGCTAGCCTATGATTTGGATAGACGCTCCTTGAGCTAGCCTATGATTTAGATTTGATACAAGCGCGCTTCTGAGCTGGCACTTGATTTGGATAAGCGCTCCTTGAGCTAGCATTTGTCTTATATTCGATTCAAGCACGCTCCTTGAGCTGGCACTTGATGTGGATAGGCGCTCCTTGAGCTAGCATTTGATTTTGGTTTAGGCATGCTCCTTAAGCTGGCACCTAATTTGGATAAGCGCTCCTTGAGCTAGCATTTGTCTTAGATTTGATTCAAGCACGCTCCTTGAGCTGGCACTTGATGTGGATAAGCGCTCCTTGAGCTAGCATTTGATTTGGTTTAAATGCGCTCCTTGAGCTGGCATTTGATTTGGTTATGCATTCCTTGAACTGGGTCTCATGTTCTGATCCCCAAATCTCATGTCCTGAGATCTTGATTTCCTCATGCTTCTCATGGCTTTTAGAGCTAATTTCCTGAAAAACTTAATTCTAGCAATATATTCATTTTATTATCTCTTTTCTTCTTCTTCTTCTTCTTTTTTTTTTTTTTTTTATAACTTACCAGATTCTTATAGAAGCTTCTAAACTTGTCAGACCACTTGGTGAATTCCGCTCATCACTAGGTTTATTCCGTCAGGCTAGAGCACATCATAGTGGCTATCCTTTGAATTGAGTATCTCTGTTTGTCTTTTGATGGTAATTGGATTCTTTTGATGGTCTTGATGTCGGAACGATAGAGGAGATGGTTCTTTGTATCTCCCTTACTTTACAGCTTGAACTTATCGACTTCTTATGTCATAGGCATTTCTTTAGGAAAAGATCAAATCTCAAAGTATTAAAATGTTTTTATAACTTTATCAATTGCTCAAATTTCTCTCTTGCAATACACTCATGTTTAAAAAATTTGAAAGATATAAGGATGGAAGAAAACTTATCAAACAAAGTGAAAGGTCAATGACTGATCTGATGATTGGGGACCGCTAGAGATATCTTTTTGTCAATAGATAACAAAAATTAGACCACACATAGACAAAGTAGTCAACATATTCCTGAACTTGATAGAATTTTCATTAATTTCTCAAGAGTAGTACAACTTGACCGCATCAGAATTTACAGGGTCTTTCAAATCTGGACCATCCACTCTAGTCAATATCAGTGCACCACCAGGCACCACCTTCTTTACTACATATGGTCCTTCGTAATTAGGAGTAAACTTTCCTCTAGGATCTTGAACATTGTGGAGTACTTTTCTCAAGACTAAGTCTCCTTCTTTGAAATTTCTCGGGCGAACTTTCTTATTGAATGATCGAGCGATTCTTTGCTGGTAAAGTTGACCATGGTATAGGGCGATCATCCTCCTTTCATCAATGAGATTTAATTGGTCAATCCTATTTCTCACCCATTCAGCTTCATTCAATTCGGTTTCTGCCAATATTCTGAGTGATGGGATTTCAACTTCAACTGGCAAAACAGCTTTTGTGCCATAGACTAATGAATAAGGGGTTGCCCCTGTTGATACTCTAATGGATGTTTGGTAGGCCATGAGTGCAAACGGTAGCATCTCATGCCAGTCTTTGTAAGTGATAGCCATTTTCTCTATTATTTTCCTAATGTTCTTGTTGGCCGCTTCAACTGCCCCATTCATTTGAGGTCGATATGGGGTAGAGTTCCGATGTTTGATTCCAAAGTTTTGGCACAATTCAGACATTAATTTGTTGTTCAAATTGGTACCATTGTCTGTAATGATTGTATCAGGGACTCCATATCTGGCTATGATATCTCTCTTGATGAACTTAACAACTACTCCTTTGGTAACATTAGCGTATGAGAATGCTTCAACCCATTTAGTAAAATAGTCGATCGCCACTAATATAAATCGGTGACCATTTGAGGCTTTTGGCGAAATTGGTCCTATCATATCCATACCCCACATTGAGAAGGGCCAAGGTGAAGATAATGACTGCAATTCTTTGGGAGGAGCATTCATCTTGTTGGAGTATATCTGGCACAAGTGGCAATGTCTCACGTGTTTAATACAGTCTGATTCCATAGTTATCCAGAAGTAACCCATCCTCATAATCTTTTTAGCTAGCATATATCCATTCATGTGAGGTCCACATATCCCTTCATGGACTTCCCTCATTAACATATCTGCTTCCTCCTCATCTACGCATCTCAAGAGAGTAGTATCAAATGATTTTTTGTATAATGTATTACCACTGAGCATGAAATGAACTGCTAAGCGTCTTAGTGTTCTTCGCTCCTTTGTTGAAGCATTTTCAGGGTATTTGCCATCTTGGAGGAATTCTTTGATATTAGTATACCAGGGATCTTTCCTTGGGACTTCCTCGGTATTCAAGCAAAATGCCGGTTCTTCCTCAATGCAAACCTTTAAGGGCCGGATCTCAACTCCATCGGTGATTTGAATCATAGATGCTAATGTGGTTAATGCATCTGCGAACTGGTTCTGGTTTCTTGGCATATAAGTGAATGATATTTCTTTGAATTTCTGTGCCAATTCTAGTAAATATTGATGATAAGGCACCAATTTCGCATCCTTTGTCTTGTATTCACCTCGTGTTTGAAAGATGATGAGAGAGGAGTCTCCATATACTTCAAGATCATCTATTTCCATGTCAAGTGCCATCTTGAGGCCCATGATGCAAGCCTCGTATTCTGCCACATTATTAGTATAAGGGAAAGCAATCTTGCTGAAGCGGGGTATTGTTTACCATCTGGTGATATTAAGACTGCCCCAATTCCACATCCACATATATTAGCTGCTCCATCAAAGTACAACATCCATTTAGGAGTAGACTGTTCTGATTCTTTATCTGCCAGCAATATGCCTTCATCCGGGAATTGAGCTTCTCCGTCAATCACACTATCTTCAACCGGGTTTTTGGCTAGCTGATCTACAAGTGCTTGACCTTTAACTGAGTTCTGATTCACATAAGTGATATCAAATTCTGATAACAACATCTGCCATTTGGAAATTCTCCCAATCAACCCTGGTTTCTAAGCCAAATACTTGAACGGATCATGTTTGTATAAAGCTCGATAGAATAATACAATGTATATTGTCTCAGTCTGTGCATGATCCACACCACGACACAACAGGTTCTTTCCACTTCAGTATACTTCTGTTCTCCTTCAGTGAATTTCTTACTCAAATAGTAAATAGCCCGTTCTTTCCCATCTTCATCTTTCTGTCCAAGCATACCTCCCATTGATTCAGAAGTAGTCAATATAGGAAAAGAGGGCGACCAGGTGTTGGTGCTACTAACACTGGTGGATTCATCAGATATTGCTTGATTTCATCAAATGCTTCTTGACAATCTTTATCCCAATCAATAGCTGCATTTTTCCTCAACAATTGAATAGAGGGCGACATTTGTCGGTTAATTGAGATATAAACCGAGCAATAATTCAAGCGTCCCAATATGCCCCTGACCTCTTTGATCGTCTTCGGGGGAGGTAATTCAAGTATGGCTTTAACTTTATCCGGGTCAACTTCTATTCCTTGTTGACTGACTACGAATCCCAACAACTTCCCTGAGGTCACCCCAAATGTACACTTTTCGGGATTCAACTTAAGATGGAATTTCCGTAATCTATCAAATAATTTCCTCAATATTTCCACATGATCCTCATCTTCCTTAGACTTAGCAATCATATCATCTACATATACTTCACTTCTTGATGCATCATGTCATGAAACAAGGTGACCATCGCCCTTTGATATGTTGCCCCGTTTTTAAGGCCGAAAGGCATGACTTTGTAGCAGAATGTTCCCCAAGTAGTAATGAAGGTTGTCTTAGTTTTATCCTCTTCTGCCATTTTAATCTGATTATATCCCGAAAAGCCATCCATGAATGAAAATAGATGGTTTCTAGCCGTATTATCCACCAAGACATCTATGTGAGGTAAGGGGAAATTATCTTTGGGCGTGGCTTGGTTTAAATCGCGAAAGTCTACACAAACTCTAACCTTTCCATTCTTTTTAAGTACCGGACCACATTAGCCACCCATTCAGGATAATCGGATACCTCTATAAAACCGACTTCCAACAATTTCTTTACTTCTTCTTTAATCTTGAGCAAGATATCTGGTCTAAATCGTCTTAATTTTTGCTTCTTTGGTTTGATATCTGCTTTAGTTGGTAATTTATGAACCACTATAGAGGTATCCAAACCAGGCATATCTTCGTAGGACCATGCAAACACGTCTAAGTAATCAGTCAATAATCTTATCAATCTTTCTCGTTGCTCAGCGGATAAGTGGTGCCTATTTTCAAATTTTTAGGCTCATCTTCAGTTCCAATATTCACTACTTCTGTAGGTTCACTGATCTCAATTCTGCCTTGTTCATATTTTTGCCAACTTTTCTCTATCCCAGTGTGATCACTAATGTCATGTTCAACGACTAACTCATTAGGGTTAGAAATGATATCAGTATTTTCGTTATCTATCGATGCAAGATATCTCTTACTTTCACCATTATCATCAGATCTGAAAAAAACAAGGTAAAGAAAGAGAAAAAGAAGAAATGTGAGAAAAGAGAAAAGATGAAAGAAACAAAGAATCTTTATTAATGACTATGATTCATGGAGTACATTTGAGCAATTGATAAAAGAAACAAAACATAAAACCCTTCATGAATTCAACCCTTACTCAAAGGTAACCCTAGAGTTATTAAGGGGATAGTGAACCAATTATTCAACTCCCGAACTGGACGGGAGCTGCAAGAAGGCTCCAGAACCGATGCAGTATCTGGTTTCTGGACATGAGCCGGTTGTGGGAATGTGACTTTGATATCTGGAGACTCGATAGGGGTATTATACCATTCTTCTCCTTTCTTCTTTCGGGCTTTCTTTTTCATCTCTTCTATCTCAACCGGAGTAGGGACATATCCCAGTCCAAATGTCCCTAAATGTCCCTCTTTTGAATCATATTGGCTTCTTCAAAGATTTGTAAACCAAAGTCTTCGGATCCTTCTTCGCCAATATAGGGTATAGCAGTGTCTTTGAAGATAGCATGGTCTTGTTCTCCTAACCGTAACGATTTGTCCATTTGTTATAAACTTGACCATCTGATGCAGACTAGACGGTATTGCCCCAGCTGAGTGAATCCAAGGCCTTCCAAGCAACAAATTGAATGATCTTGGTATGTCTAGAACTTGGAACGGAATAGTAAAGTCTTGTGGGCCAATAGTAACTTCCAAGTCTATTTCTCCTGATATGCCTCTCTTGGATCCATCAAAAGCTCTAACAATAGTAGAACTGGACCGGAGGTTAGATGCATCGATACCAAGTAAGTTCAAAGTAGCCAATGGACAAACATTCAAAGACGACCCATTATCGATGAGGACTCGGGCTACAATCATTCCATTACATTTGGCCATTATGAATAGGGGCTTCGTGTGTTGAGTGCCTTCTGCTCCCAACTCATCAGGTGAGAAAGAGATTTGATCCAAAGCAAATACCGAATTTACTACATGTTCCATTGTTTCAGTAGCAACACCTTCGGGAACCTTGATTTGTTGGAGTATCTTAAAGAGAGCCTCCCGGTGTTTTTCAGAAGTCATTAACAAACCCATTAAGGATATTTGAGCCGGGACTTTAGCGAGTTGATCAGCAATCTTATAGTCACTTATCTTCATAATCTTGGTCAATGCTGTTTTCTCATCAGATTCCTCCTCCTTTTTCTTATCTTTTCTTAGTGGGAAGAATTCCTCTGCTAATGTTTTCTCTCTTTCGGGCTCTGAAGATTTCCCAAGTTTTCCGACCATGGGCCTAGGAACTTGATTAACAGCTTGATAGTTGAACGGGGCGGCTTTATAGTCTTTCGGTGCAATGGCACATGGAATTGATACCTCATCGATTTCACCTCATATGGGGCTTCTTTCTGCTCTCCTTGACATTGGATAACTATCTTCTTTGGATTGGACTGGATCATTCCGATAAAAGGCTCGGGTTCTTCAATCGTGATCATGTTGATCGTGGGCCCATGGTTTGGGAGAGGATTGGTGTTGACATTAGGGGTCGGGGTTTCAACGAAATCTAGTTGGACCAATTTAGCATCAATGAGGTCTTGAATCTTGTTCCGAAGCCTCCAACAATAGTCAGTAGAATGACCTATTTGCCCCAAATGATAATCGCATTTTTGCTCGGGGTTATAATATCTGGGTTTGTAGTCTTCTCTAGGTGTTTCAAAGGTGATCAGATTGTCAGCTCTAAGCCGGGCTAGAACTTGGCTAAGGGGTACGGGAATTTTGGTGAACTGTCTTCTGGTCTATTGAATGGTTGGTTTTGGGATTGTGGTTGTTGTGACGGGTGAAGGGTTGATTAGTGTTTGGGGTTTGTTGGTAGGTGTAGGATTGAGTAGGTTTAGTGTATGGGGTTGAGCTGACTACACTGACAGTGGTATCCTTCCCTTTGTTATTGTTGGAGTACTTGAAATTTGTAGCCTTTTTCTCCACGTGGATCCTCCCGGTAATAATGGCACTTTCAATTCTACACCCGGCCAATACTATCTCAGAGAAATTAGCAGTAGTGTGTCCAATGAGATGAGTAAAGAAGGTTCTTCTAAAGTATTGATGAAAGTGAATGTCAAATCTTTCTCCGGGATAGGGGTAGATACCATAGATGCCATTGATCTCCATCTTTGAGCATATTCCTTAAAGGACTCATCTTTCTTCTTCCTCATATTACTTAAATCCCACATAGAAGGGGCCACTTCAATATTGAACTTATATTGATTGTAGAAAGCCCTAGCCAATTTGTCCCAAGTATTAATCTCATCAAGATCCAAATGAGCATACCATGCTAAAGCTGGACCGGTAAGGCTATCCTGAAAAGTTTGGATCATGAATTGCTCATATTGAGTGTACCGGCTCATCTTCCTCACATAGAGCCTAGTATGCAACTTTGGACAACCAGTACCATCATACTTTTCAAAGTCGGGAATCTTGAACTTCTCGGGAAAGCTCCCGCTTCGATTGTAGGAAAGCTTGTGATTCCAGTTTGATCAAATCCTTCCATTTTCTCAAAAACTTTGAGTTTCTCATTGAATTGAGAAAGAAGCCTTTTCTCCATTTCTTTGTTTTGAGCCTCAATTTCCTTCTTAAACTCAGAAGAATCGTTTCGACAATGGCTAGTGGTTCATGATTAATTACTTGTTCCTCAATAGTTTGACTATCGTTCCTTTCTTTACCCCGAATGTCCTGCGGTAGTATCTTGAGGGGCCTTAAGGTTTTGCGTGAGAAGATTCATTTGCTCGGCCATTCGGAATACCATTTGTTCCAAAGTAGTGAGCCTTTGCTCGGACATCGCATTGGAATTACCAGAATTATTGTCGTTGTTGCTAGCCATTCTGGATTTAGACCTAGTGATGATCGGACTTCGAACCGGGTCTGACCGTTTAGGAGCTATCTTTTAGAAACTGATGTTCAAAAACAAAATTTCCATAGTTTAGTGAAGAAAAAATTATATATTATTATATGATTCTCAACAAAATGAGCAAACGGTTAGCGGTTAATATATACACAAAAACAAATAAACGGTAGCAAAGAATATACAAGAACATGTAGAGACAAGAATATATATATGGAAAAGAAAAACGCATGCGCATGTAAATTGAGATGATGATGAAACTTTGTAGCAAAAAACCATTTTATTTCATTAAAGCTGAATTTACTCAAGGAGTCAAATACATGACCTAAACATGACAAAACCGAAAAGCTAAACAAAGAAAATCTCATCCTAAACCAAACGCCTAATCTTGCTAGGACACTCTGAACGGTCCTTCAGCTCCTCATAGTCCTTTTCGCCATAAGTGCTTGAACCTTGCCTTGAGAACTTGAACTTCCTTTTCCATCTCTCGATCCTTCTTCTTCATCTCGGAGCTTGAAATTCCAACTCGTTCACTTTTGCCCTTTGGTGAGGATGTATTCTTTAGTGGCTCGGTATTTCTTCGTCTCAGTATTAATGGGGTCTATCATGTAGATCGTCTTGATTTCTCTTGTCTCCCATTTGGCTTGTATCATCCTAGCCTTCTCTCTTTTGTGCCAAAGGAACACTCGGGTCATCATACTCCATAGTACTCCTTTAATGATGGCTTGCTAGTTATATCTTGAAGTGCCCCATATTGTCTTATCACACGAGCCGATAATATCCCGTGACCCGGTCAAACCAATTAAGGGAATTGCCGCATATTCCTTACATTCGGTTATTGCCGTAGGAATGGAACCATTTAGCAACCCAAAGGAAATTGTGAGCTTCTAGATCTTGGAGTAAGTGCACCCATTCATCGGTCCTTGGAAGATCTTGAATGCGAACTCTTTCACTAAAGCTTAAAATAAGATCATAACTGTCTCTAATGTGGCAAGCTGGACTCAAATTGCTCCCATAATCTCTAGTGTGGCTTGCAAACCATATTATCAAGAGTGCCATACTAGACTTGAACTTCCCATGGCCTCTTTTCTTCAAATGGTTGAGAGATCTATTTTGTTCAGCGAGCAAGGCCGGGATATAAGACTTTCCTGCCAAGAACTGGTCCACTAATTCTAATACCCGATAGTGGATGAAAAGATCCCCATTCGGGAAGAGGATAGTACCGAATACGGCAGCTATAAAGGCGTTGATGCGATTTTGCTCCCATGCTACTACACCTCCACAGAAGATAGGCCTATTGTCCTTGTAACTATTTGGAGATCCAAACCACTTGAATAAATCAGAAAGCCGAATGGAGACCAAATTGCAATTCTTGAGGGCTTTAGACACATCGGTCTTCTTAATTCCTAAAAAGGAGTTGAACAAGTTGATCGGCCCTTTACTAAGTTGAGGAGCATATATTCCCGCATGAATCGGTGGAGCTTGAAGAAGCCTCGTGTATTCCTCAATAGTGGGACTCAAAGTGTGCTCACCAAGGCAAAAGGCGGCTTCATCAACATTCCATAAGTAAACCAAGGCCCTAAAAAGATGAATGGGGACCTGGACCTTTGGTAGAGAAAGAATAGGTCCCAAACGATCTTCAATAAATCTTCCTTGTTCTGGCTTGAAAGTTTGTAACCAGTTGTTTAAAATAGGCATCGGACTATCAAGCTCATGAACATGGATCTCGGGAGTAAGATGGGCCCACATACTATCTGCCATTTCTTTATTCTACCTATTACAAAGAGATGTGTTACAACACGGTATATACATTTACATGGTACACTAAACTGAATACAAAGGCAAAACGAGGTTACAAGGATTTTACAAGACACATTCACATAACGGATTACAAGGAAAAGTTAACTCCTATAAATTCAGCTTTTGTTTTGTAAAGCAATTTTGAAAAACATTTTGATTAGCCACAAAGCTTGATCATCATCTCCTTCATGTAGTGGATGCAAGAAGGGTGGGTTCTAAAGGTCCCCCAATTAATGGGCCATGGGCCACATTAACCGAAGTGGGAGGCTAATTCGTGTCTCGAATGGTGGGTAACCACAACACCCGAGACCTACTGGTGCCTTCCGTCGTAAGTTTACCTAAGGTGGCCCGGGTTTGACCACATCTAGCACACATTTTTTTTTCAAAAATAAATACCCCCTCCCATAACTCTATATAGACAATATCTGCACATAAGCACACGGTTAGCACAAATATCTACAAATATACAAGATATTAAAAAAGAAAGCAATTTATATGAAAAGCATAAAGTGGCTAGCCCTCTAAAAAATGTTCCCCAATGGAGTCGCCAAGCTGTCGAGCCTGGTTTTTTCGTATTTCCTTTAATCCGATTCGTACTAAACCCTAACCCATTCAATACGAATCCTCGACTAAGAATTAAAGGAAATTTTTAATTTTAAAAAATATTTTGGAGTCGCCACTCGACTAAAATCGAGAAAAAAATAAACCAAAACCAATGGGTAGGTTGATTTTGATTTTGCTACTGATCTGCGAAAAAATCGTTTTTTGAAAACGAGAACCAGAAATTAACTTGAGTTCGGGAGCTAACTTATTAAAACCTAAACGGTTACCACTTTAAATTTTCATATTTAAATTGCTTTCTTTTAAACCTTAATTTCAAAATCTAAACTATTTATCAAATCTAATTAACTAAACATATGTCTAATATGCACAAAAATACTAATAAAATTCCATCGATAATCATATATAATCTAAAAACTCGAAATATCCAAATTAATCAAATCTTATTAAATTCTATCAATATTCATATATTCTAAACTAAACTAAAAAATCAAACAACTTCACAAAAATAATTTTTTTACATATTTTAAGTCGCCCATTTAGGTGCCTACGTACCCGCTAATCGGGATCATACCACACGTAGTTCTTTTAGAAAAATTTAGTTTTTTGGTTAATTTTAAAATTTTTCGAAATCTTTTCGCTTTAAGTTCATTAAGTTTGTTAATTTTATGAAAAATATATACATATCTTTTAACATGAACCCTAAATCTATCAAGTTAGTTTTAGCAATTTTATGGAAAATCGGATTTTTCTAGGTGACAAAAATTTTGAACAAGAAATCATAACCACATATCATGCATATCAATTGATACATATCATCAAGAATAAAAATATTTAAGGAATATCAATATTTAACAAACTAATTTCAACAAAGCAATATCATGGCATAATCAAGATTTATATGTCATTAAAATTACATTATGAAGGGCAAGATTTTAATAAGGTTTCGTATATGGTGAAATCATAAAATTCAATATTATTACAATAAAGGTCATCACTATATCATGGCACAAAAGAAATATTAATGACTATCATCATACATGATCACACAATTTCAAATATTATAAAACCTAAAACTCTAAAAAATTTCATATATTCCTCATGATTAGGGCATGATTATAGGTATATTATCAATAACAAGATCTTAATGTAATTCTATGAACACATACCTAACATGATATATAAAAAAAAAAATCAATTTTATCACAAGAAAACAAAATCATTACTATATTAATGCAAAAAGGACCGTCAAGTTATGTTTTAACAAATTTATAAGAATTAACTTTTCTAAGTGACAAAAGAGTTTTGAGTATCCAAATCAAATCGTCAAAAGGAACATCGATTTTCAATATGTTAATCAAGACAAACTCACACAATTTTATTCTCACACATCATCTTAATATCAATTTCAATTTAGACTATTATGAACATATATAGACATGCGATGATGAAATAAAATATTCACAAGGTTCAATGTTTTAAAAATAATGGACTATCACCTATCCATTACAAATTTAAAAATTTAGAATACATTTACTATTAAAAATCTCATATTACACTGTTAGAGCAAGACATTAATAGAGCATATACATCATGATCTAATCAAAATTTTCATGTTAAAAATATATCAAGAAGGCACATACATATCAGGGCAACATTCATCATGATGAATATCAAGAATTTACAAAATAATGCATTACAATATAAAAAAAATTTCATATGAACAAATCCAAAATTTTAAGAGCAATTATTAATTTCAAAAAAAACAAATTCAATCTTTAAAGCATATTATCATATTCATCAATTATACATTTTTTTTTTTAAATTTTCAAGAAAATCAATTGATCACAACATACGTAATAATATTGTAGCAGTTTTTTATTATTATTAGAATCAGACTTTCACAATTATCACTATTATAAGGCAATTATTGTAATGTTGTTATTATTGCTTACTGACGTGCACGAAGAAACAGAGGGAACGGTGGGTTGGTTTTGACGACCGGTGCGGTCTATGGACGGTGGTCGGACTGGGAGAATTGAGGACGCCGATGACCTTCCCTATGAATTCCAAGCCACCGAAGCTTCTTGCACCATCTAATTTCCTCAACTTAGCCTAGGAAGTGTCGCGCGGAGCAGATGCCGATTGGTCGAAGATGGTTGGTGGTGATGCTCCGATGATGCTGGGTAGGATTCGAGATCGAGACGCTATAAATTCAAACCCCTTGAACACTTCTACAAAGTTTGATTTCTTCAATTTTTTCTTGTCTAATCACGACTTGGGATTACAAGCTTCGGAATCTTAGAAACAAAGGAGAATCGCACGCTAGGAAAAGGGATTTAGGTCGAATATGGTTGGAATCTGGAGTCCTAGAGCGTCGCGATTCAGGGTGTTTTCCGGTCTGTGGTGGTCTTTTTTTCTTTTCCTATTTATAGATTTAAATTTGGGGCTTTTTATTTTTTAATCCGAAAAAATGAATTACAACTATTAATTAGTTGTCAAAAACGGTCAATTATCACAAATAGCTGTCATTAACGTTCTAATATTAACAAACAATACACGTTTTTAGCGAAATTTTTCGGATTGTTGAGATTTTTGAAAACTAAAAAAAATTGAGTTTTTTTCAAATTTCAAGTCCGGATTTGAAATCCTTATAGTTTATGAAAACATGCAATTATATATCAAAATGAAGTACTCCATGTCTAGTTTCAAAATATGTATTTGTTTCGAAAAAAACGGGTTCGAAAACGGGTCAAAAATGAACTTGAAAAAGCCTCATCGGGCGGCCGGGGGTAGGAGACGATGAACAGTATTTTTTTTTTTTTTACGAATTTTGAAATTACATTTATCCATATTACATATATTATATTTATTTCTATTAAATTGATTTATTATTATTTTTTTTTCTAGCTTTAACATTTATAATTTGCAAAATTCAATTATGTATATATATTAAACTAAGTATTTATTTTGTCAAAAAAAGAATGTCAAAATGAGGTGTCTACAAAGGAGACAACCACACCAATATCCTTAAGAATAGAAGAGATCCAAAGCATCTTCTTTGTTATTGATGACACACTATGGTACTCAGCTTAAGCCATCAATGTAGAAACATCGCATGGTTTCTAACTTTTAAGAGATAAGAGTTGGACCGGATCTAATATAATGGCCTGTCACTAATTTTCGAACAATAAGACATGAACCCTAGTTTGAATTAGACTATCCACCCATTACAAGAGTTGCTTGAAGGATGAAATAAGCAAATAAAAAAAGTCCATCTAGGATACCAAAGGAAGTGATTGAGCCAATGCACAACAAATGAGATATTAGGCATAGTTAAAGTAAGATATCTTAGTCTTCTGATTAATCTTTAGGATGGTTTTCAGTCATGTCACCAGTCCAAATATCAGACTTTCTTGTAAGCAAAGAAGAAATAGCTAGCTTTGTAGCTACCAAACTAGCATTATTTAGGATATCCAAAATAAGCTTATGCCCATCAAGGAGAGTCTTATTAGCATTCTGGCATATCTCAATACATACGAAGAAACCGGGACTACCAAAGCCTTTGATGGTGAATTTTTAATCCAGTGAGCATTTAAGGTGACAAACTCAAGGAGCCTGAGCTTTTGTATAACCTTGAGGTAGATGCATGTAAATTTCTTTATCAATATTCATGAAGAAAGGCATTTGTGATGTCTATTTGATGTAATGACTGCCCACGAGTAATAGCCACTGTTATTGAAATCTAAATGTTCCAAGTTTTGCAATCGAGAAGAAGTGTCATAATAATTTTTCACTTAAAACTTAAGTATATCCATTGGCTACTAATCTAACTTTATACTACTCAACTGAGCCATAGGGTCAATGTGACCTTTTAATTCTATATAGCATTCTTCTTAGTATGCAAAGTAGTAAGTTCCTTTAGTCTAATTATCCTTCAATTTCTTTATCCATGGCATCGATCCACTCCCTGTGCCTCATTGCTTGTGAATAACTGTAGGTTCTTAAGTTAATACATTAGTTGATGATGGAATATAATCTAACGGAATCTAATCAAACGTGTTTGGATGAAACAAAGGGTATAAGGAAGAATAATTGGAACATGTGGTAGAAGAGCAAGTTACGATAGAATAGCTAGGATTGGTATGTACTTTATGAACATAATCTTGAAGCCATTATGAGATTATTCCTTTCTCTATCAGAATGACACATAATAGGATTATGTGTATTATGACTAGAAAATAGGTGTATAGGATATATCACATTGGAATGATGTAGTGGATTATAAATGATTAATAATACTTGTTTGATCAAAACAATCATGCAGCTTTATGAAAAATTTTTAAGTAAATGGTTGAATGCCTTTCTTTGAGGGTCCTTTCCTTTAAATAGAGATTTGTGTGCAACTTTTTTTGGAAAAAAATTTGTATATACATTTAACTATATCAAATTGCTGATATTTTATATAGGTAAGAGTAAATATATAAAGAGCTAATATAAGTACCTTACAGCCGTTAAATTAGACATCGGCACGGTTTGGGTCGGTTCCAAACCCGAACCGGAACCGCCGGTTCACAGTTCCACATTTCGTGGAACCGGAACCGGAACCGCCAGAGTCGGGGCGGTTCACGGTTCCAAGAAACCACCGGTTCTGGCGGTTCCGGTTTCGATTCCACGTGAACCGGTTTTTTTTTTTTTTTGAAAAAGTACCACTTAATTAACTTTTGATATGCATGATATAGAATAGGAAGTTTCTAAATCTAAATCTATAACCACTCCTATCATTTATATATTATAATACATATATGTAATTTTAACGATTAATTTATTTTTTCTGCTGGAAGTGCCCCACGTCTATACCTGCGGATTAAATTGTTGCCATTTTAAGTAAAATTATTAATCCCATGAAAGAGTTGGAAGTAAATCAGAGACAAACTAGTAAAATAATACATAACAAATGATCATGATTCATGAATTAGCCCTTATGATAAACAATCATAGGCTTCCATTTCTCATTGAACTAGACAATTTTAGCTAGCACATAAGTAATAACTAATATAGAAACTTCGCCTTCTCGTTTGGCAACATTCTCGTATCTTATGGATTCCGATAACTTCACGTGAAGATAAGCATAGGAATCAGGAAAGGAAAAGAAAAGGGTGATTCATAGTATTGGGAGCCAAATAGTAATAACAATTACACATTTCAGAAAAAGCTAAAACAATACCAGATGTTTTGCTTATTTTTTTATGTTTCAACATAAAATATAACCCATAATTAGATACCCCAACCCACCACATGCCCAGAAACCTGCATCATGCGCAGGTTTTCTCTTCTTCTTTTTTTTAATTAAAATATTTGGCAGTTCCGGACCCTGTTGGAATAGCCGGTTCCGCTACGCGAACCGCTTGGACCCGCCGGTTCCAGCGGGTCCTTGGACGGTTCGAAACCGTCACCGACGAGGCAGTTCTTGGGTCAGGAACCGCTGGTGACGGTTCGAGGCGGTTCCGGTTCGGAACCGCCCTGTGGTGATGTCTACATTAAATAACAACCCAATCACAAGCAGCTTTCTGCCCTGTAACCACCCTACAACTATGTTATAACCTCCCATTTGAGACCGCTCTCACCCATCTTACAACTCACCCATTTGCAACTGCCTTCCAACCACTCTATAACCACTTTCCATCTGTGACCATCTTGTGAACCCTTAAAACGAAGTTGGCTGTGTGGAGTGCGTTAAAATGTTGGAAGTTGGTTTGTGTCCATCCCTGTAAAGATTCAGTGATCTATCCCACTTAGAGATGTTAAGAGAACTTATTTTGGTTGACTAAAAGAAGCTAAGTGATCTTGATGGTGTAGATGAACATAAACCTTTGAAAACATTGACAATAGTTTGCTGCAACCTAAAGACCGAGTCTTTAGATCTTTCAAAGCTTAAGAATCTCAAGTTTTTGGGGATAAATAAACTTGAGGTACTAACAGAGATTATGATGCTTTAAAAATTGGAGTATTTGACAAAATTAAGAATTTCCTGTTGTGATTCATTAGACAAGCACCACCTACAAGCTTAAAAGTATGTTGGCTCAATTCATGTGAGAAACTCATAAAATCATGGGGCTCCAAGCGAAAAAGAATATGATACTATTAGATCTTTTCGGTTGCAGGTCCCTAAAGGGGGTCCAAGGGCAGTATAAGTTGAGAATATAAGATTTTTTAAACTGCAAATTCCTAGAGAATTTGCCTAATTTTTCACTATTTTCAAGTTCAAATCATCCCATTGTACAATGATGTCAAAACTCACTAAGATAAAGGACCTACCCATGTCTTTGTTGTTTTTGGACAACACGTCATTGCTTGGAAGGACTGCTTAGTGGAGTTATAACAAACTCAAATATATCACAGGGTTAAAATGGAATAAGAAATTGTAAATCTTGGAATTGCAAGTCCTTGAAGATTTGTCTAGATTTTTCAGTGTTTATAAAGTTAAAAAAATTGAATTTAAATGATTATGAGGAACCCGCTGAGATAAAAGGGCTACCTACATCTCTGGAAACCTCGGATTTCTCTAAATACAAGCCACTAGCAAATTTAATATACTTTTCATGTTGTCGTTCCTTAATAGTATTGCTTGTTAAAGCAATCGTATATGGAAATATTGGGTCCTTCCACTTGCAAGTCCTTAGAATTTTGCCCTATTTTTCACATCATCTAAATTTAAATGGCTGTGAAATACACAACATTATAAAAGGGGTTATCTCTGTATTTGGAGACTTTGAACATCTATAAATTTAAGTACCTATTAAATCTACCAAACATTTCATGATTTCAGTTCTTGAAAGAGCTGCTTGCTAAAAGATTGTAGGAAACTCATAGAGTTTCAAGGGCTTGAAACTTGCAGAAATTCCATGTTTTGGTTATTCTAGGATGTGAATCATTATGAAGAAAGCTAAATATATTAATGGATTGGATCCACGTCGACCTCCTCATGAGACGGGGGAAAATGATGCTAAGAATTCATGGTGAAGTAACGAGTTGTGGATTACTAGAGCATGGGGTGTCCATTGTTGGCAATAATCTATAAACGATACTATTATGTGATCCTTGTTTGTATAATTAGCCTGATGCTAGGGGTAGTGTTCTCACTTTGTCGCGAGTCTTAGATAAAAGAAAGGAAAATGAAAAATAGACCACAAAAATAAATATATAAATAAATTTCCACCATCGCCAGCTTTGTGCTTTTAAAATAGTTTTGTTTTATTGTTTTCTATAATTCATTCTATTCACTTCTAGATCCTTCTATATGCCATTTACTTTTGCTGAATAATAAAAACATTGTGAAAATGTAACATTTCTTGCACAGAAAATATCATCATGTTTTGCATCTTTAATTCCTGCAACTTTATTATCATTTTGAATTGCCTGTTATGTCTGTTTGGCTGTGGTAGGCATCATTTCTTCCACTCGTATATAGTTTGTTTCTATTTATATGAATAATAAATCATGTAGTCCTAAATTTATCTTTTGTTTTACAGATTTGATATTAGGCTTACTAAATGAGGAAGGAATTATTTTAGAAAAGGTAAGACTAGCTTTCTTTTCATTAGAGTTTAATCCTGAACGCCAAGTTGCTTTGACCATTATCTTGGACATTCGATGTTCCATGTTGCTTAGAATAATCTCTTTGGGTGGATTTCCAAGTTCTATTTTTCGGTTGAAGTATGGTGGCAATTTTTTGTATAGGATTTGGATGTGGTTTCTCATGTGACATTACATTCTTTGAAATACATGTTTACGCAGTTACAACTTGCTATTTATTGACCAGTACACCCGATCATTCCTTCTATTCTTGTATTTATTTCGTAATTCTCATATTTATATTGCAGGTTGATCATTTCTTTATGCACTGGATCAATAGCACCATCATACATGCTCTTGATTATTTGAAGATCGATTCATGTCAAGAGAAAGATCTTTGCATCCGTTGTGAGAGTTCGAAGTCAGGTCAAAGAGCACCAAGAGAAAATGAAACAACTGTAGTTATATCAGTGGGATTCAGGACTGCTGGAGCTTTTACTCTGGTAGTGCTTGGTGTGCATAGAGTGGTGGTTTTTCCTGGCTTAAGGGTAGGGATTTGTGCTTGCAGGTTATGTTCACGTTTCCTTATGTCTTGATGCTGTCAATGCGTTAAATTGATTGGCATCACAAACACTTAGTTTATGTTGTATTTTCCAAAGTCATGTTTACATTCCTGACTTAAAGATTTCATTATGCCTGCATTTGACTAACATTTCTAGATTATTGTTGTTAGATCCTAGATTGTGAGATGTGGATTGCAGCATTAGAAACAGAGGATTGGTGTTTAAGCATGCCAGCCTATGGACTTGTAGAAATAAACAATGCTAGTATTCTCTTCTATAGATTTTATTTATTCCAATTGTAGTTCGATTTGAATCATAAATGGTTTCATTCAAAAATGATCTGCTATGAACTAATAATCTTGTATTTGTTACAAAAAGGAAAGACAAAATATGTACTAGTGGAACGAGCATATAAATGGAAACAGAAGAAAATTTCGTTTCAAAATTAATGGATCCATTGAAATACAGTATATGTAATAGAAATCCAGAATTTGAGCCTCCAAAACAGCTTTGAAAAATGTGCATGTAGGTTGCATCCACTGCAAAATGACAAAGCAAGCTTCTATCTTGCTCATTTAAGCACATATTTGCTACTTGTTGATTTAAGGTTTAGAAAGGCTAATGCGAGAGATTAATTCAGGTTCCTAGAACAGACAACATGTTTTGGAATTCAATGAAAAGATTTCAAGCGATTTCATCCATGATGGCACTGCTTTTTGTTCATCAAATAGCTGAATGGAGGATGACTAAATCTTCCTCTTAAAAACATGTTTGAGACCACCTTGTACATTGCTTCTGTCAAATGAACTCCATCCCAATTTATGTACTCTGAAGGCTTTGAACACAATATAGCAGAAGGTGTCCCACAAGTGGCCAATGGATTGAAGTTATAAGGTTCTCCTGATCCACAGCAAACATCATATTTGTTCTTGAAACCATACCTGGCTGCATTTTTCATGACCGTGTGATAGGCACTCCAATAGTCTGCATAAACAATGATTGAATCCGGATATCGTTTCCTAAGGTCGCACAGTTGTTCTGGAGGATGGCATTGTGGGAATAGGTTTGGTTATTTGCACTCTTCACGCATCCAATGTCGTCGCGGTCATTTTCGAGAGAGAGATACATGGCTAGTGGCAAGCATCCTGACGCTGGCAGACCTTGAACCACCATATTTTGCACCCCTCTTCATAATGACTGTAGACATGCTAGGATTCGGTAAATAGAATGAAATCATAAATCCTAGATGACCTACCTTCCTCAAGACTAGCTTCAATCAATTGAAGTTACATGAAGACCAAAGCTATGCCATGCTTTTCCTAGTATCATTTAATTGGGATTTCAGCCAATACACTCAAATCAAGTAATTAATATACATTTTTCCATTGCTTGTTTAAAAAATCATTAGTACTTGCTTTCTATTCATCTGAATATATAACATATTATTTCATCTTTTCTTTACAAATAAACAGGGAAAAAAAAATCTATAGGCGGTAACATGCCACTTGTCTTAATAAGAAAGACACAAGTATCAATTCTATTTTGATAAATAGTCACTATGGTGAGTACGAATTTAAAATATTATTCACAAATCAAATTTTTACTAATAATTATGCATCATTCATCCGCACACGTGGTGTATTGGTTGCAGTAAAAATTCAGTCAGGAGTTGTCATTTGTTATTACCTCTAGGAAAGCAGTTACCGAATTCAGAGCAAGTTTCTGAATAAAATCTCCATCAATAGGGGATCCAATTATATAAGCGTAGTCATTAACTCCAATCTCACCAATCCAAAACAACGATTCCTCAAACACCTCCTTACACCCTTCCTCAACACACCCTTCACTCTCCAAGTACTTATTAAACCACACCAGCTGACTCAGTATCGAGTGCGGTGATATATCCAAACTCAGATTGTTCCTCGCAAAGAACTCGTAATTTATCGCCGTCGATCCGGCAACAGCAAAGTTCACTCCGTTGTTGGCGGCGCTGCTCAGATGGGTATCGTTCTTCCTTTTACGATTTACTATGCTAAGGTAAGGTGGTAAAAACGGTAGGGAGAGATACTCGGTCACGAAGTCGATGACTAGACGTCCGTCCGAGTAACGGTTTGTGGAGTGGTGGAAGAAGGTCACACCGTAGGGAGGATTAGATACGTGGCCGAACCCGCTTGGACCCGTTATAGATCTCGTGTTGCCGGTGTCGGTGAAGGAGTCTCCGAAGGCAAAGATCTTTTTAAAGGGACGTAGAGGAGGAGGAGCTGCGGTGGTGGTGGAAGGCGGTGGTTTTGTTGCGGAAATGGGAAGTGGGTGGGATGAGATCAAGAGGACGAGGAGAGAGATGGTGGTGGTGAGAAGAAAAGAAGTGGAAGGAGGTGGTGGTGATGAAGAAGAAGACATGGTGGATAATAATAACACTGCTGCTGCAACCGTTTGTTGTGGTTATCGTTGCTCCTACTGCAAAAGCTTATCTGCTTGCCACGAAGTTGTAATTGCATGTTATTAATGCATGGGGTCCTTGTTTACAATTGGGCGGCAAATACGTGGCAAACTCTTAAAAGAATTACAGGTTTAACCCCATATATGTTCTTGATTAATTTGGTTTAATGCAATGAAAGCTCCAATACTAATATCGCTTTAGGTTGGCTAAAGCCTCTATTATTTGATCAACTTTACTAAATTGAAGTCGAGATTCGATATAGATCATCTCATATCGAGTTTAAATATCAATATAAATTTATGGGATCCAGAAAATGATTGGGTTTACAAATAAAATTTATTTATATTTTCTTTTAATAGTAAAAACATTGATCCGCTTGAAATAGGTTTAAATTTCAAAAGCTAATTTTCTAGCAAGTATACTAGATCGAATCAAGTAGTAAAGTGTTGAGTGAGTATCGTTCCCATAAGGAAAGCTTAAATACCAATTATTAATGATTCCAGTTAATATTTAGGCTATGTAATTCAGAGTAATTGTTAAGTTACACTAATTACCTACTTTCTAATTTAAGTTAATCTACTCAACTAAGTTTTTCTAATAGAAATTTATATAATCCAGTAGTGAGAACTAAGATCAAATCTCCATATTTGCCAATCAAATTGAACTAATGTTATTATAATAATTAGATTCAGAAAATTCAAGTGAAACTAACATGATTTAAAACTTTTTCCAAAGTCTTAAAAATCTTTATAGACCTTAGAACAATCTAGTTGCTTCCGCTACTTAGATTATCAAGGAATCAACTTTAACAATCATAAATTTCCCGATTCTATAATCACCTAATGACCTAAATCAAAATTTCCCTAATTCTTTAGTTCAAATTCAACTTAAAACATTGCATTAGTCACAATGAAAGTTTCTAAATAGAAATAATATCTCAGCTTTCGCATTTCGATATTAAAACTCAATTATTAATTCCAACGAAATCAGATGTTTCTCCCAATTCAACTAATTTCTCATTTACCAAGATCCTCCCGAATGCAAAGTTCATTTCAAGAATCAAACAAGAATTTTTACATGAATCTAACAACCAAGTATCATTAATTCAACAATCATTTAAGCAAATCTGGATTTAATCACATTCTCACCATACAAGATTTAGCATAACATAATAATTACAACTAATAACAATATAATTATCACAACTGAGTACATATTTATCATCAAATACAAAATAATACCCACTTAACTAAAAAACAAATTGAAGAATTTAGAATGCAAACGGTACAAAGTGTCCCAAATGCACTGTTCAAGTCTTCTACAATTAATCACGAACGAATTTATGCAAGATCTACTCTAGGGAGTTATATCTATGTAACTACTCTTTGTTTCCCATCTATTCTAAGAAAGAACTACTATGAACTGTTGTGGATGTCTCTTCTTTCCTTTTTCTTTCTTTTTAAACACAGAACAGACGCGTGATGTTTTCAACTGCCAGCATAAACGCCGGCAGTTTCTCTTCCAACGTCGGTGGTGTTGAAAGCCAGCGTTAAAGAATTGCAATCTGATGGTGGAGAAGATGTATCAACGTCGGCGGCGTTGGCTCATAATTTGCCGACGTACATTGAAATTGCAGAGGCTGCATTATGAACAAACACTGCCAATGTTCAATAGCAGTGTCAAAGAATCTGCTTCTGTGGAATTCATGAAGGCCGGCGGTTTATTCCTGAACATTGGCGGTGTAAGAATTCGGCGTTAAGAACTTATATTCTGGGATGGTGAAGGCTGGCACAAACGCCGGCGGCGTTCTTTTGAGAAATGCCAGTGTTTGTTGTGAACTGAGAAAGGCTGGCAGCGTTCAATGTCGGTGCTGCTGACTTCTAAACTTGTTTGCATGCTTTTGAACTTGATTCCATGCCAATGAGCATCAACATCTTCCATTCCCTGATATAAAACAATTCAATAACTCAAAGTACCAATTCTCATAAATTAGAAACAAATTAATACTAATTAAGCCCGAATTATGAGATGAAAAGTGTATAAAATTTGAGTTTATCAAACATCATAAGATAGGGTTCATTAAAACATATGTGTTTTATCAAAGATAAGATCTGATAGAATAAATAATAAAATAGGATCAAAAGCTAATTCTATAGCAAGAATACCAATTAGTGCTCACTTTAATGACCTTGGGGTTATATGTATTATTTTACCAAAATGTGTTTATTGTTTCCAACATACGTCTCTTTTGTGTTTCTGCCAATTAATATCTGACATATGTCTAATAAATTAAAAATATATAAAAAAATCTTAAAATAAAAAAATACTTCTTAATACGTTTCAGATATTTATTTATAGAGACATAATAAAGATAGCAATCACAAACCGTAGATTTTTTCCCCTTATTTGACTATATATTCAATTGGTGCCTAATTTATCATCTATCATAAGACTTATCATTACATTAATTTTTTGTTTTTTATGATTGGAAAATCATGTCAGGTGTGGACATACGGGCGACATAGAAGTGAGGATAGCCATAAATATTTATTGCAAGGACAAGGTGGCTGTCAATGCATGAACTTTATGGTTAAGAACACTTCCAATCACACTAGGTAGTTGATGGAAATTGGTTGAGCCTTAAATGAATGCGGTGCCTTAGTCCTCATTTATTTGCTGTAAGTGAAAGATGAATTAAGATGCAAGACTTATCTGGTTCTTTCTTCTTTTATAGTAAATCAAGTGAATCAAAATGGTATGATATTTTTTTTAGGAGAAGAAGAAGAAACCATTTTTTACTTTTAAAAAACCAAACCAATCCCTTCTCTTGTATTATTTTTAAAACCAATTAGAAACCTCAATAAGATTTTTTATCTTATTTCCAAAATCTAACCCTATAGGGTTATGAACTTATGATTAACTTATCAATAACCCATCCTCGATTATCATTTACTACTTTTTTTTTTATGCCAGCAATATCCATTACCACTTGAAAATATTATGTATAATTCAATGAATTTCAATTTAAATAAAAATTGAAATGACACTTCCAATCTCTAAGCTTTTCATATTAGGTTTTAAGTTGAAATTTAAAATGCAATTTTGATGAAAAAAAAGAGGAGATAAAAGAAATATAGCTACGCTTAATGGGTCAGATCTTTATCAGTTTTTTTTTTTTTATCCTAAAACTTGATTTATTAATCCTATAAGGTTTTCTATCATTTCTTATACCCCATTACTTTATAAAGTTTTTATCAAATTAGACAAGTTGTCCTATAAAGACATGTCCAGTTGTATTCTAATGCTGTGTTCAATCTAAGGGTAGGCATTAAGAAGGAAAGAGTGAAAAAACAAATGGAGTTATATATAAGTATTTAATTCTTTCCTTATTTTTGAATAATGAAGGGAAGGAAAATAGAAGAGTTAAATATTATCATGTAATAACATTAAACTACTAATATACCTTCAATAATATTTACATAAGAAATAAAAAAATTTATTTGTAGAAAATTAGTAAATATATAGATTTGAGTACAAAATATCGTTATTTTAGATAAACAAATTATTATACATTGTATCATTTCATTGCCTTGAGATTTTTTTTAAAAAGGAAAAAAAATCAAATTGGTATATATATATATATATATATATTTCTAACACTCTTTCCTACTATTTCTCTCAGATTTTGAGGGTATAGATTTTTAATGGGCCATACATGTAAAATTTTTATTAAACTTATATATTATTTTGATGAGTTACTCAACAACAATTGGGACAACATAATACAACTAAGAATGGAATAAATATAATAGAACTATACTATACCCTCTTAAAGGTACCTTTGAAAGTGTAAATCGTATAAAAATTACAGAAAAAACCTATGGAATACGGCAGCTTTGTCAACGATGGAGACCATGCAACGAGGAAGGTTAAATTTAGGGACAGAGAAGATTTATCTAATACGTTTCATGATGGCGAAGATGAGGACATGGTTTTCAAACCTTCTTTAGATCACTCAAAAGGAGATTGTGCAAATATCTTGAGGAGGAAGAAGAGAGGGTGGATTAAGGTTTAAATGATAGAATGAATTCATTCCATCTTCATTAAGGATCGACTGATAAGAAAAAAATTTGAAAGATCCACTACTGGAATCGTTGATGAAAATGATTTCCATGTTATGGTGAGGTGATCAAAGGTCTCATGTTGAACTTTCTCCTAAATTGCATCAGCTTTTGGAGAAAGCCATGAAGGCAGTTTGTGATTGTTAAACTATTAGGGCGTTCTATTGGTTACTGCACCTTTGCAATAGAATCAAGAAGCTCTGGAAAACTAATGAGAGATTTTAAGGTTATTGATATGGAGAACAAAATTTTTCTAATACAGTTGTCTAATGATGATGATGTTTTGAGAGCTCTACTTGATGGTCATGGGTATTATGGGTCATTCATTATCGGTGCAATGATGGTCTTCAATGTTTAGGGCATTGGTATGCTTATCTCATAAGTTGCAGTTTGGATTCGATACCCAAAATGCCAATTGCTATCATGAAGTTATTCTTACTAGAATTGGGAATATAATTGGGAAGACTTTAAAGGTTGATTTTAATACAATTTAGCACAAAAGAGGAAGGTTTACTCGTATTGTTGTTCAACTTGACTTATCAAAGCCCTTGATTCCAAAATTCCAATTGGATGGATGCTGACAGAGGGTTGAATATGAGGGAATTTAGTAGATATGTTTCTCTTGTGGATGTGTAGGACATAACTTTGATTTGTGCCCCGTTAAGAATATAGAAGAAGACTTGATCACAAATGCTGATAAGACTAAGACTATAGGAAATCTGGTTAGAATAATGCTAGTCTATCGAAGTTCGGCAATGGCAAGTCTTATTTGGCCCATGGATGATGGCTCCGAATGGAATGGAGAGAGATCGAGGAAGGAAAGTAGCAATGCAGTGAAGCTATCGAAATCAAGAAATACTAAACATACATGGATCGCGATTCGACATTTGGAATGATAATCCCAAAGAAGATATTGTTATGGAAGTGACGACAATTCTTGCTTTAAATGAACCAAATATGGTCTTCACAAGTACTAATTTAGGTAATGATATGGAAAATTCAAGGGGTAAAATAAGTAAGAGAAATTCAAAGTGAATGATGCAGACCACATAGAAAAGTGTGTTTGAATAAAAGAGAGTCGTTGGTTTGTGTTGTTGTTAATATATGTTTTGTGAAATTTAAAGTTCAAATTCCACTGATCATTGACCAAGTTTTTCAAATTTGTAAATGTTTTCTAAACTAATAACTACTGTCTCACAGGCAAGCACGCCATCAAATGTAGCATAGTAAATGATTTAGGTCGGTCCCAATACTCTCAATCCCATTGATTGTCTAGCCAAAGAAAGATTTTAGAAAATCATAAAGGAAAAATAAACTATATTAAGTTAGAAATATTCACAAATGTTTAATGGGAAAAATGAGAAATAAGCCTGTAACTTCTATGAAATTGTAGCTCAGGGTTATTTCACCAATTCCTTATCAGAATGTTTCTTAAGGACAATAACTCTTAAAAGCTGTTGAAATGGTGTGTTTATACCGTCATATTCTCTAAATTAAACTAAAGCTTCTCTCAAAGTCGGTAGTTCTAGATCTAGCTAAAACCAGTAATATAAAGTTTTAATTAGATTGCATAAGAATAGGAATCCATTGTTTTAAAAAGACAACTCAATGAATTTTTAAAACAAGTGACAAAGTCTTCACCCATTCCTCAGCAAGAGGTAGTTAGGATCGACTCCATTAACAAACACAGATCTATTCAGTTGCATGATCTCTTGATCTATTCGATTGAAATCAATCGTGGATCTAAAAGAATGCCCCATTCCTTTAAATACCACAAATAAATTCAAGTTACTAATTACAAACACCAATCAAATTTACTTGAAAGCGCATTTGAAATTATATTAAATAGGAATTGGGTTTGTAATCCCTAAGCTGTAGAGTTTATTTCTCCATGGATATATCAAAATAAGCACAAATTAGAAGAAATAAAAAAGCTCGAAAGATGAATAAATTAATTGCTCAGAAATTCATAGAAATTATAGACATTGGGTTAAATTGAATTTACCTAGAAAAAAGAAGAAATTTTTAAGTAAAAAGAAATGGAAATTCTTTTACCCAAAAATCCTTCAGAAATCTTCTACTCTATTAATACTAATTTACACTATTGGTATATACTTTATAATGCATGCTTGCATTTATTTATAGACTATTAGGTACAGAAAGCATGGCCATCTTTATTTGACACATGGTAGATTCGACAGATCTTTTCTAACATAATTTGGCAACTTTTCACGTGCACAAATGATCTGTGAAAACACTCGTCGAAGGTTGCTGCTCTGTTGGTCGAGGCTTGTATTTAGCAAGATCAGGCTCGACTTCAGGAAATTCATAAGTAAACTATATGTTTTTGTCAATGCTCTATCATGGTAAAATTGAGAGAGTCAAGGGTCAAATTATTGAGGCTCGAGGTAAATCTGATGAAGAATTGGTTTGTCAACACAATTGTTGAGGGTTGAGTTTTGAGGCTCGACAATGTATTTTCTTCAGAATGATGCTTGATCGTTTCGACTGAAGTCGAGGGTCATGTAAGGGCTCGCATTTGAGGCTCGATAGACCAATTTTTACTATTCTTTTTCTGTTTGGCCTGGCTATATCTTTTCAGAGCTCGACTTCTGCATTTTTTACTTTAATTGTTGTTTTTGCTCCAAATCTGCATTAAAACACTTGATTATCCTTAATTGATTCTAAGAGCTTTAAAACAACATTATTTATCAAAAGCATAATTTTTGTAGGATTTATCAGAAATTCTTAGCAAATTAAGCTCAAAATCCTATGAAAAATAGAAGTAAAAATGACTTATCAGTCATCCAAGAAGGAGAGGAAGAAGCAGCATTAAGTCATGTAAGTTACTAGCCTTGATATGTACACCGCTAGATACGACCGTGATAGCCGCCAGCCGACATTGCCACCTTTATTTACACCATCAGCTTTCTTTTATCAGCTTATGAATTTTTTTAAGTCTTTATGTAATAGTATAATAGTCATTGGAATTGTTTTTAAGGGTAGAACCTATTATATACTTTTTAACCCTAATTTGAGAGAAGTTTTCTCTTTGAAATTGCATTCTTTTGTAATTGTGTGTGTGACAAAGTCATATTTTACTCAATTTTCATTGAATAAAGTCATGCTTAACTATTATAGATTTTATAGAAGTCATAAGGAATTGGTATTTAATTGTGCTTTATTGTGATATTTTAGGTCATGAAGGACTTATCATACAAATACAAGCAATTGATAGAGGATTTGAGCAAAATTGGATAAAAGCATAATAAACGTCGGCCAATGCAAGATCGACATCGCCGACCTTCATCTAGAAATTTTCTTTAGTGTTTGAGAATACAACGTACGCCCACTAAAACAACTTCACCACTGCTCGCGTTATGCCGACCTTGCACAAGAACAGATTGCAAATCTTTAACGCTTGCATCAATACAGCTGGCCTTGAAGAAGAATTTCATCAGCCTTTAAATTTTGTATGAATGCGGCTACTAGAGATCTATGCCGCTGGTGTTAGAGCCAGCGTACCTTCACAACAGCTCTTGGGAATCAATTCTTACAATGAACACCGGTTGATTTAAGATGTACACCGTCAGCTACATTGTGAAACCGCCAACCTATGTTCCCTATGACTTTTCATATATATTATTCTCTTGTCATATCTTTTAATGAAGGAAACCCTAAGCATGAAATTTCTCTAATTTTTCATAGCTCCTAATCTAGATTAGGGTTTAGACAATAGCTAATGCTTTCTTTTTAATTTTATTGCGGATTCTTACATGGGGATTTTGGAGGACATCATTTGAATTTGAATTCAATAACAGGATTTCATTGACAAGGTGATTTTTTTATTTTTCTTATATTCAATTATTGGATGATGTTTGATACTTGTCTTTTGACCTTAATTTGGTTTTGAGTTGTTCATATGAATTATTTGATTGTTGTTTATCTGTTGTGATTGATCACTTTTTTGTATTCGAATTGTTGATGTTATTTCATTCGATCAAGGATTTTGGATTAAATTTGGAATTCATGACAGATTAAGATTGCAATTGGAAAATTAATTTCTAATCGTTTTGTGAATAGCTAATCATAGGGGTAGGCAAAAAAACTGACTAAACCTCGAACCAATCCGAACCAAACTGAATTTTGGGTTATTTTTTTTAAACGTTTTGGTTCTATAGTGAAAATTTGCTCGCGGTTTATTTAGAGTCATGAACCCAACCGTTTCACCTTTAAAAAAAAAAATCCTCTTATTGTTATTTTTATTTTTATAGTTAATTGTGTTTTTGAGTAAAATTTTTAATTTTTTATATTTATAATTAATACTTTTAGAGTTTCAATGGTTAAAAAATTATAGTTTAATGAATATTAGAAAGTAGAAACATTATATTGGTTATATCTTTCATTAGTGAAGGAAATCAATCTTACTCCTTCCCTTATATATAAACACACGCGCGCGCATGCGCACGCGCGCACACACACACACACACACATATTTGTAATGGCACTTGACTAGTTTTAAGTCTTAAAAAGAAGACTACACCACCGATTCATTCTTGTGTTTAGTTATTCTCATTTTACAACATACTAATGATGTGAAAAAATTTGGTTCACTATAGTTGCATGTTGATTTCCATAAATTGACAAAGGTATTGTTCATGATTTCGATAAAAATTAATAAATCAACTTGTCAATTCGTTGTTGAGGTTTGAAATGCAAGAATAATTCATAGTTTTTTTATTGAAATGAAAAAAAAAACGTAAATGTCCTTCAATATATGGTTCGAACCATATATTAAACCGTACCAAATTGTTTTTTTTTTTTTAGGTTCGAAAAATTAGCAAACCAAACCATATGGATAGGTTCAATTTTGTAAAAATAACCAAATCGTACCGTGCCACCCTAGCTAATCAGATTACAAATCTCATAGGAATATGGATTTCAATTCAATTAGGGTTTGGTAATTATACAGATTATCAGTTAGTCAATCAATCACTTTCCTAGGAATAGGGAACATTGATTGGCTAATTTAAGATAATTGCTTACTTTAGAAAAAAAAAGTTGTTATTTGGTACTTGATTGCTTGAAAACTAAACCCATCAACAATTTGGATATATAAGCATATTTTGGTCATAGCATTTCATTTGATTGTTCAGATCTATTAGCTTTAACCTAAATCAATTACAGGCGTTAGAAAACCTAAATTTCTTTGTAGTTTAGTTCTATATAAGAAAATCCAAAACATAAACAAATTTTGATTTGCCTAGCTACAATTAGAACTAATATAGTTGATAGCTAGTCTTCACTCTCTATGGACACGACTCAGTATTCACCAAAATTTATTACTGCACATGCACCCAGTACACTGGCCGGTAAATATCTGCGCATTTAAAAGAATTTAAAAAGAGACTAAAAATAGTTTTTAAAAAAAGGATATATGGAAAAAGTGTGATCAATGTGTGCTTAAGAACATTTGGTGAGTATTCTTGCTTATTCCTACTCTTACTCGCGGCGTCATAAGAGAACTTTTTTTTAAATCAAATATATTTATTTTTTTCCTCCTTCTTATGTAAAAATCTCCTAAAGAATAGACACTATTAACTTCAATTTGACTCAAATCTTCGACTCACCGAGATCTCCTCCATTTTTTTTGTTTGTTTTAACTTTACATGTTCTTCATATAACATATTACTAAATTATTTGAGTAAATATGTCTAGTAATATTATTATAATAATTGATTATAGTAGATCAATTAAAAACTAAAATGTGTCCCTTATTATAAGTGAGAATTCGTAATAAAACACCATACATAAATTGCCAAATATAGAAACACAGGTACATGAAATGTTAGAGTGAAATTAGTATACTAAAACTCTACTCTCTTATAATAAAACATACTTTATCTCTAAGAAATGATTTTACTCCTAAGCAATCTTGATTTAATATGTATTTGTTTAGAGCTCAATGTTTGGAGAGTTTCTTATTCATATCTTACTATATTTAATAATTATGAAACAAGTTTAGCTTATTTATGAAACGAGTTTAGTCACATCAAGCATATACATAGCCGAACTTAATAGAAATAGCAACTTCTTCATATGGCATCAACCTTTTTTTTTGGCACTTTATTATAATTGGGACCTGTGAAGAAAGAAAAAAAGCCTACATGGATCAAAGATGATATAGAAAGTGAAAAATAGAGGAGTTATAACAAGATGTATATGAGATTTGTTAGTCAATGCACTAAATATAGTTAGATTAGATCTAGTAGATTTAGTTAGATTTGTAGCATATTTACAACAAATGTCACAGGCAAAAAATATAACTAAAAAAGGGCAAAAGGAGTGAAACCACAATGCTACAAGTCCTATTGGACAATAACATTTTATATCCAAGGAAAGCAAGTGCTTATGTTGCCAACAGATGATTGAATATTTAAGGCATGTTGTTCACAAGGGATGCATATTTAACCTGTTTGATCAATTATTACAAGTTAAAAAATGATCGTATGGAATAATTGCATTAATTAATTCGACTTATCTCCAGCTAACCATTGAAATCAAGGGTACATGTATTCTTAACTTTTAAAATTGAAGAAGAACATATATCAAGTCCACAAGAAAGAAAAACAACTTAAAAAAGGTTTAATAATTCCAGTGCTAATTAATTTCTTTTATGCATTGTTCAATTATTCTTACAAGTGAAATCTTGAGAGGAAATATACTTAGTTCTCTCTCATTTCTTGCTTTCAAGTGGATAAGTTGTATCTGAGAGCGTTGTTTACTGAAGTCTATAATTAGCTTTGGATAGAGGCTAGACAAGTAAAGTAGTCAGCTACTGAAACCAAGGATTTTATACGCTTTGTTCTCTAAGTTTTTTATTTAATGAAGTTACTAATGTAGATGACTGAAATCCCGATAGCCCGATAGATAAAGTAGAAACCACTATAGCTCTACACTTTTAATTTTGTAAATTTTATATGTTGTTGTTAAATTTTCAATTGCTTTGCACCATTAATTTATTTGAATAACCAAAAAAGGTCCTTTTTTTATACAGAGTTAAATTTTTTAAACCAACCATATTCCTATTAATTGCTTGGTTGGGACATCCATATAGTAAATGTATAATTTTTTTGATGAAATAATGAAATGAGAATGCACTTGCAATAACGGCAGTAATAAATTTATATTTTATTCGGTCAAGAAAAGAACTTATATTTTATTATTTTCATCTATTTATATTCATCGAACTCCCATTATTAAAGATATTAGTGACTTTGACAGAAATAGACTACCTTGATATCAATGGCTCTATTACTCATGAAGAGGGTATCATTGAAAGTCATATTTTAGACTTTTATTCAGATCTTTTCGCGTCCAATAGAGCTTCTACTAGCAATGTTCTTTCAGAAGTAGGAGAAGTGATTCCATCCATAGTATCCTCCGACATGAATTTGATGCTATGTCAAATTCCATCAAATGATGACATAAGAAATGTGGTTTTCTCAATGGATTCAAATGCTGCTCCAGGTCCTGATGGTTTTACTGGGGTTTTTTTATAAGAATTGTTGGAATTTAGTTGGAAATGAAGTTTGTGCTGCTGTGAAACAGTTTTTCATTGATGGATCGATTGTGGGAGGGCTCAATTCAAACCACCTCATTCTTATCCCTAAATCTTCTAATGCCATTACCCTGGATAAGTACAGACCAATCATACTAGGGAATTTTCTTTTCAAGATTATATCAAAGATCCTTGCTGACATATAGCTGTGATTGCTGCAAAAATCATAGGCCATAACCAGTTTGGTTTTCTCAAAGATAGACATATTGAACAGTGTATTGCTGCGGCTTCGGAAAACATGAATGTCCTCCATTCAAAATGTTATGGAAACAATATGGCTGTCAAAATAGACATTAAAAAAGCTTTTGATACCTTGGACTGGGACTTCCTTGATGCTGTGCTAAAGAGTTTTGGTTTTTCTTCAAAGTTTTGTGCTTGGACACAAACTATTCTTCATTCTACTAGAATATCAATTATAATCAATGGTACTCCAAAGGGATTTTTTTCTTGTTCCAGAGGAGTAAGGCAGGGAGATCCTCTATCTCCTTTATTGTTTTGTTTGGCGGAGGAGTATCTCAACAGAAGGCTGGTTGCTAATTATGATGATAAATCTATTGATCCAATGTATGCGGCGAGAAACACCTTATGTCCATCTCACTTATTGTATGCTGATGACATAATATTGTTTTGTCGAGCTTCTTTGAAGAACATCCGATCTGTTAAAGCTTTATTTGATATGAATCTTGGTTCTTTTCCGATTAAATATCTTGGAATTCCTTTATTTGTTGGAACTCCTAGAAGGTCTTATCTTCAACCTTTGGCTGATAAAATTCTTTCAAAATTTGATAATTGGAAGGGATCTTCTTTATCAATGGCTGGAAGAATTGAATTGGTTAAATCCGTTATCTTTAGCTCCTTCATTCACTCTTTTATGTTGTATAAATGGCCTAGCTCTCTTTTAAAACTCTTGGAGAAATCAATTCGAAATTTCATATGGACTGGCTCTATTTTCTCCAAGAAATTAGTGACTGTCAAGTGGGACATTTGCTGTGCTCCCAAAGATGAAGGAGGAATTGGTCTAAAAAGGTTACATAATTTGAATCTTTCTTTACTCAGCAAATTGGCCTGGAACATAAGTTGTTCTGATTCGTTTATTTTCAAATTCTTGAGAAGTCGATATCATAATGCTGCTGGAGAGGCTCGATCTAACCATGTCAGATCTTCAATATGGAATTCCGTGAAACATTGCCATCCTTTTATCTTGTCGAATTCACAATGGAGTATTGGTTGGAACTCGCAACTTAATTTCTGGAATTCCAATTGGCTTGGTTATTCCATTGCTGAAAAAATTGGCATTCCATTGAATGTTAAGAAAAAACTCAAAGCCAAGATTTCTGACATTTTCTTCAATGGAACTTGGCATCTCTCGGATAATTTTAGATTGGTTTTCCCATCCATTGCTGAAAACATTGATAAGGTGTTGCCATCCAGATTTCGTCAAGATTATCTAGTCTTCAAACCATCTGCTACTGGAGTCTTCTCAGTAAAATCTGCAGCTGATATGTTCCGCAGGAAATTCCCTAAAGTGGCTTGGCATAAGTTTATTTGGAAGCATCATATTGCTCCTTCAGCATCTTTCTTATTATGGCGTGTTCTACATAATAGTATCCCTTCACATGAAATTTTGAAGAGAAAAGGTTTCAATATTGTTTCCAAATGTTGTCTTTGCTCTGTAGAGGAATCAATTGATCATTTGTTTGTTAAATGTCCTTTTGCTCTAACTATTTGGTTCTCTTTAGGAAGTTTGTTTGAAGTTCGGCTTGATACTTCATCAAATTTCTGGACCCTTTTTCTAAGTGCTAGGAAAATGAATTTCTCTTCTCAAATTTTTGCTCTATGGCAGGTCGGTTTTATTTCGGCTATCAAAATTATTTGGTTTGCTCGAAACAACTTCTGTTATCATGACTCAATCCCTTCTATTTCATCCTCCATAAGACGCATCTGTTGTCTTATGAATGAGTCAAAGGTTTTTAAGGTGGGGAAAGCAAATAACTCTATCTCTGATTTGATGATTCTTAGAAGATTGAGAGTCTCTCCCATTCCTAGACCAGCTCCTAAAGCGATTTCGGTTGTTTGGGCGAAACCTCCTCATGGTTGGATAAAAATCAATACTGATGGTGCTGCAAAAGGTGCTCCTGGTATCTCAGGGGCAGGAGGTGTGTTCAGAAATTACAAAGGTGAAGTCTAGCTGCGTTCAGTGCTCCTGTCGGGATAGGATTTGCTTTTGAAGCTGAATTATCTGCAGTTCTCATTGCAATGACCAAGCTATATAATTTTTTGCCAGCGCCTATTTGGTTTGAAAGTGATTCAACATATGTGGTTCATTTGCTTAGGATGCGTAGCTTAGAAGTTCCATGGAGACTTAGAGATCAATGGGAACATTGCCTGCATATCCTAAGTAATTGTCAGGTGCATATCAGTCATATCTATAGGGAAGGAAATTCAGTTGCTGATCATCTATCCATGAAAGCGCTCAACCTTTCTGATATCATTTGGTGGAATCCAGTTCCTAGTTCTTGTCATAGTCTCATCTATAATGATTGTATAGGAAAAGAGAACTATAGATTTATTTAGCTTTTCTTGTGTATATGGCCCTTTTAAGGGTTGTTTTCTGATGTACTTTTTTTTCTCTTTTTAATAAATCTCGATTTATATAAAAAAAAAATATTGTTTCGTAGAAGAAACGGAGTTGCCATCCTTAGTTGTTCCCCTCAATTCAAACTTGGTAAACTGGCAAAGCCTATTAGAGTCAAGCGTTGGTTTTTTTTTTTCTTTTTTTTTTAATATAATCTTTTATTTTGGCAATATTGGTCTTTGCCTTTGAGTTCAACTATGGTGGGGTCAAGGTAAAAAATGAAGGATAATATAAAATTATAGAAATGCCTGTAGATTGAAAATATTGGTAAAATTAAGTAATTTAAACCCATTTCTTAAAAAAAAGGAAAAAAGAACAAGTTTACACTACAACAAACTTGTTCTTTCAAGAGACGAGTTCAACAAATTAAATTAAACTTATCTCTATTGAAAAAATAACAAACTTGAATATTTTTAAAAAAATAAAACTAAAAATAGTAAGTTCATTTGAAGCCACACGTGAATGTTTCTTTTGAAACCACACATGAATTCTCTCTCTCTCTTCTCTTTTTATAAAGCCACAAATAAACTCAGTGGTTGTAATTAGAAGTAATATCATCTATTGTTTTTTATTAGAAGAATAGTATAATAGGGATGCAATTTATGTAAGAAAGAAAATATAGAGCAAAAAGAAGTTCTCTATATAAATTTTCTTTAGCAAACACATTTGTTTTATTATCTTCTCTTGTTCCTTTTAAAGTTCTTTTCAAATTATCAAATTCCAATCCCTACATTTGGTATCAGAGCCTGAGTTTCAACAATACTAGGAGAAAATATGGTATCAACAAATGTAATTTAGATGCCACTTCCAAAATCGATGGGAGAAAATTAAGATGATTGGGCAGTCCAAATAAAAGTATATTTCTGCTCCCAAGAATTAAATAGTTAAGTTAGGCATCTAGTTTGGAAATCCAATTAATAAAATTTGATATTTAGTTGATGTTTAGAAATTTAGGACTTGGGATATGATATTTATAAACAAGTAATAAAATTCAAAAGTTTTTGGTTGTTTATATTACTTTATTTTTTATAGTTTTAAATCATTATATATGATTTTAATCTTACATGATTAAGTTATTAAAATTTAAGCTTATAAAATCAAATATGAAAGAGTTAAATTTATGGAATTAAAATTTTAGAACCTAAAGGTTTAAAATAGAATTTATTGATTCCATTCCTAATATTGTCTTGTATCTCATGATCATAATATTAAAATATTTATTCTAGTTATAATCTTAGTTATTGACTATCATGTGATATATTAAAAGTTCATTTTATTATTAGTCTTTATTTCTATAGTATCATTTATTACCTATTGGGTTTTATAGTTATATACAAATACTACATTTACAAGTTACTATTTCTAATTATGATTTTTAAATTACAAAAATTTCTTAAAGTTTACAAATTGCTAGTTGTTAAATAGTTCATTTAAATTTACTAAAGCCCTAATAATTACCTTGTTATTTCGTTGATATATTATTGATCATTGATTGTGATAAATTATGAGAAATTGTACTGAACTTTTATTGATAACGATTCTAACTCTAAAATGACTATTAAATCATTTATATTCTAATATTCTTGAATCATGAGAAATTGGATATGAACTCTGAGACTTTTCTTAAAGCTTTTTCCAAAAATTTTACATTATAAATTTTATGATTATCATATTCAGGTTGTATAATTAGAGTCTTCACAATGATAACGTAAACAAGGATTAGAAGTAATCAACAATGAGGATTTATTGTCACAATAAAGATAGATAGACGAAGAAATCTCCAAATGAAAATCACAAAGAATATAAGATGTTCATAGAAGTTCTTTAACAGTGTAAACCCCCCAATTTTGCATAACTTGAATATGATAATTACTAAAAATATGTTGTAAAATTTGGAAGAACCTTGAGAAAAAGTCACAAAGATCCCTCTCGATTTTTCACTATTTAAGAATATTAAAATATAAACAATTTAATTATAGTTAGGAGATTAGAATCCTTACCAATGAAACTCCTAGACATAGCTTTCATAACCTTAGATAATTAATGATCAATAATAAATCGATTGTTATTGTAAACCTTAAGATTTTTCTATCTTGAAATTAGTAATTAGAAAATGAATTTTACACATATTAGATGATTACATAATGATTATTGAGATGTCTCTAAATATTTCGAACCCTAAAGTAGCACTAGAAAATTTACTACCATCAATAATTAGGATAAAATATTCTCAAACAATAAAAGACAAGATTTCATAACACGAGTCCATAACTCAACAAACCTACACATTTAGCTCTAAGTTTCAAGTGCAAATTAAGACGATTAATTTTTAGAGCCTATTAGTTATAAAATGATAACTTAAAAATGAATCCCTAGGGTGACAAACTATGCGATAAGATAAAAAATATATCAATATCTATAAATCTAGACTCAAGTAGAAATATGAATCATACCAATATGTTAGTTAGAAAATTCTGATTCTACGGAAGCTAAAACTCTAATTCGACCCAATGGGCTTGGAAAGTTTAATCTTATAGGCAAAAACTGTAAAAATACTCAATTACGTAAACTTTAAATTCAAGATTTCAACTCAAGAATAATCTAAGATTAATATAGAGGCCTTGAATGAATTTTAAAAGATGTTTTCTCAAACTAACTAATATGTTAATATGCGTATTACTTAATATATTATGGCATGGCTTAGATATTTATTTTTAGTCATTTAAATAATATCAAAGTGTGTATTTCACACCTTTATTGAGCTTGAACTATCCAAAACATGCAAGAAAAGGAAAGAAGGCACACCTTGCATGTAAGAACATCCAAAAGAACCATAAAGCCAAAGTTTTGACCATTGAAAATGACCTTTCTTCTAATCCATGATTTCCTTCTCTTCCCCTTCATTGTAAACCATAAACTCCTTCCCATACATGAAGACCATGCCATAAATGCACTCACACACACATAAGCTTATTCACAATTCTCTCTCTTTCTTCATGCCAAAATCGTAAGTTTCCACACACACATGCACAACATAATACAAATTTTCAACTAATCACATAAAATCCTCATAATTAAGACATGTAATTCTCCAAAATTTTCCATCATAAATTAGAAATTAAAACTCACAAGTAGATAATAGAAAAATAGATATTTAAATAGTATGTACTAAATCACTTGTAGAATATTCTCTAGTATAATCCATAATAGGATAAATGATTTTCTAGATTAATAAAAGATATCAAAGACAAGATTACATGTAAAATGATCATAACTTATTAAATGAAAATACTAAATACTAAATCAAGAGAAATAAGAGACGATTAATTTTTAAAGTCTAGTGATTGGTAAAAGGAAAATTTAAAGTAAATGGATAGGGATGAAATATGCGTGATATAAGTAAAAATAGATGAAAATCTACAAATCTAGAGTTTCAAATGAAAATTCCGAATACATAGTCATGAAATTCATCATTTTCTTGAGCCTATTGAGTATAATATCTTAATTTCACTTATTGGCCCTAAAGATTTTAATCGCATAAGAGAAAAACCTAAAAATTATTCAATTACTTAAGCTTTAAAATTTAATATTTCAACTCAACAATTATCTCAGAAAAATATAAAACCCATAAACATAATTTAAAAGATGTTTTCTTGAAGTAACTGATATAACTATACGTGTATGGCCTAATAATCTACAAAATAAGTTAGATATTTAGCCATATAAGTATCTTAATAGGTTAAAAGAGTGAATTTTGGCACAATTAGAGTTGTAGAAAACCGGTTAGCATAGGGAACAACCAAGAGGTGCCACTTGCATCTTCTAGAGGAGCATGTTGGCAAATTGAAGACGAATTGAAAAGGAAACTTTGTCAAATGAGGAGCATCCATTTAGCTTAGACAATTAATGAAGAAGTGGACAAGAGGATTGCTTGTAGAATCAACCATCTTTTACTCCCTTATCACCAAGACTTCCCTAATGAATTTAGGCATGAGAATTAGTGATAAAAACATTTCCATTCCTCCTCAAAACCGTGATTTTCCCTATAAGATTCAATTAGTTAATAAATTTAAGTAAAGCAAACTTACATGGAACCAATCAAAATCATCCAAATAGACACTTAGAAGACCACTTGTTGACTATAAGAATTCTTTTCTAATGTAAAGCTCAAACCTTGAAATCCAAAAGAGAAACAATATCAAGATTCAATCTACAAGATGTCGTGATTTAGCCCATTGCACACACAAACTTCAACATTAATCTATCTCATTTACAACTCATCTATGATGCATATATTGAGCAGACAAAAAAAATGATCTTCAAACATCCTTGTCCTTGCTATAAACTACTCCACAAGCCCATTCGTAACCTACATCCAGAGCCAACAAACATAACAAAGTTTAAAGTTCAAAACACACCTTTTCTCTCCTACTTTTAAACCGTAAACCCCACTCCACAAGACAAATAAAGCATAACTGTAAGCCCGGAAAATTTCAGTAAATAATTTCAAGATGAACTTCGAAAATAAACTCTAAAAATCACTCCAAATTAAAACCGAATTTCGATAAGTCCTAAATCACGAACGAATTCAGAAACTTCTTAATCTTGAGAAAATGAAAATCTTTAAACAATAAATAAGAACTCAGTGGTCTTCAAATTCAAAACCACGGCGTACGAAAAATTCCATATTTAACTCCGACTTATAATAAACGGGTAATATAAGCCCAAAACAAATTATTAAAAAGTAAATAACGATTAACTTTCGAAAATGAAATCCAATTCAAAAAATTCGAAACGTTAAAGATATTAAATACTTACAAAAATAAAATTTAAAATAAATTTCTTAATTAAATATGTTGTATGAACATAAATATCAGTTTCTAAATTGGCAAGGTCTAAACCGAAAAATCACCCAGAAACCCTAACCGGAATACAATAGTGTAAGTCCGGCAATCTAGCAACCCTAACCCTAGAGGCCGAGATGTAGTTTAAATATGTAGAATAGCTCATAGTAATATGAGTTTATTTAAAAATATAAGATTGGTAAATTTTTTACCTACTTCGAACCCGTTCGGACAGACTTCAAAAAGTGTGTCCCGGGGCCGAGATATAAAAAATATACCAATAGCACCGTTAGACTCGTAATTTCATAAGATTTTTAAATATATCAGTTATATATTTTTCGGGTTAAAAGTTACAGTTATAACCTTTTTATCGATTTCCATTATTACGGTAATTGATTAGTCTTTTGCACTATTCATGTATATTTTATTACAAAATTTTATTATTCTTATAAAGTCTTATATTTTTAGATAAATATTTTATATGTTATAGAAAATTTTGTTTTTCTAAAATTTAGTTCGTTTCGGGTCTTTATGGATCAGATTCTGTTTAAGACCGGTACTATAAATAAAATAAATTAATTTCATAATTGAAAAATATTTTAAAATATTGTTATTCCCATAAAATATTTTTCTAGAATTTTTCGGATTATAAAAATATTATTTATAGCCATATTCGCGTATTTTAACCGTACCGGTAACGTATTTGTTAAAATACTAAAATAATTCAAATAATTATTTAATTTTTATTATGAAAATTCTGCTACAATTATTTGGAATAAATTTTCAATTTTATTTTATTTTAATTTTATTTTATAATAAAGTACTTTTACAACCCATACCTTCAAGTACACTTACACATATCACTTCCTTTTCACTTCAATCTTTCTACACATAATCCCACAATTCATGGCAGATTTTTGACCCATCTTTGCTGCCATTGTCCTTTTATTTAATCATAATTTGACTAAAATAATTATTTTCTACTCCTTCTTAAGAAAGCTATATAATACATTTATTACACAAATTAATTTCAAGTCAAATTCAAACAAATTTCTCTCTCTTCCTTCTCCTAATTCACGTGCAGCATGTCCAAAATTGGCTGCCATGTTTTTTTTTTCTCTCATTTATTACAATTAAAACACTCATTTTCTCTCACTTCTTCATTTATTCACTTTCCTCTTTCATTCTTTAACCTTTTCTCTCTCTATTTCCTCTCTTTTCTTCTTCTTCTTGTTCATGTTTCTCCAATAAACAAAGCTGCCCCCTTCTCTTCCATGGCTTCCACACTTCATTTTTAAAGATTTTCTAAGCAAATCTTCATCCAAAGCTCCATAGGTGATATAGGTAAAGTATAATGAAGGTTTCATGCATCAAATGAACTTCCATAAGCTTAAAAGCTTAGGATGATGATGCCAAAAATGAAATCTTTCTCTTCTCCACTTTTATTACCTTGTATTATAATTATTTTCTTGTTTAAAGTTATTATATTTTGTAGATCTAACTTTTTATGGCTTTGATTTTTGTTTATGCCATAGATCTTGTTATTTTTGTTATTCCTTATGATTTATGCATAGATCTAGCATTCACATGTCTATCTTAGTGATTCATGCATGTAAAACTAGTTTAGAAAACTAGATCTAAAGTTTTGAGTTCATAGATGCATTAGATCTTTTTTATGTTCATGAACAACTTGCTATAGCTTGATGATGGTAGGAAAGTTGTGAAACCCAAGATCTATTTTGTTTTCAACAAAAATCAATTTTGAAAATTCGGATGAAAATGGAACCCTATTTAGAAAAGTGGTTTTTCAACTTTAAAATGTATATTTTTCATTTAAAATGAAGGGCTTAGAGTATAGATACCATAAATGAAAGATTTTGATAAGTGAAGTTTAGATCCATGATGTTTATAGCTTATTACCATGCATTTGTTTTATGTTTATGTTCATATTAAGTATAGATCTTAGTTATGAACTCAAACAAAATTGTGAAATTCGTATTTTGGCAAGACCCATATTTAAAAACTACTTTTCAAGTGTCAAAATGTAATTTTTACATAAGAAATGAAGGCTTAATATATATATAGCATCAAGACTTCATTTTATATGGTTCAAAGATGATTTTCAAAGATTAATTTTCAAAACAAAGTTCTATTCTCGGATTTTGGCCAAGGCCTACAAAAACATGTTTTCCAACTCAAAAATAAAGTTTTTATTCAAGAAATGAAGGGCTCTTAAGATATGATATGTAAGGAATGGATTTTCACAAGTTTAGATAGGTTTTATCAAAAGATATGTCCAAAAATGAATTTTGTAAATTCGGATCCCAACCAAGACCAATTTTTAAAACCCATTTATCAACATCAAAACTCATGTTTTATGTGAAAAATGAAGTATATAGGTAATAGGTATCATTAAGTAGTGATTTTTATAAGTTGAAATGAGTTTTGATGAGATTAATGTATAAAACAAGAAATAGAATCAAGATGAGAAAATTTTGAGTTAGTAACCAATTTGTGAAATTCGTAATTTTGAGTGAAGGCCATAAGAACACCTATTATCCAAGTTCAAAATGAAAGTTTTATGTATTAAATGAAGTCCTTAAGTAATAGGTATCATAAGGTCTTAAATTTTAATGCATTAAACAAGTTTTCCCCAAATGAATCATTCAAAAAGTGGATTTTCTAAAATTCGGATTTTTGAGTAAATCATATTGGAAAACATATTTACAAAGTGTAAAATGGGAATTTTTATGTAGAAATGAAGGTCATAAGTAGTATATATAATGAAGACTCAATTTTGACAAAAATAATTATATTTTCTTAAGTAACAAATCCAAAACAAATGGAAATGATAAAAGTTAGAAAACTAGATTTTCATAAGTAAGTTGTCATTATGGTCTTGCAAAATAAAAAGTTATAAAATTTCCTTTTAGTAAAATCATCAAGATCATGCATGCAATAGGCTCATCTCATGTCATTCATGTTAGGAAATCACTCATATTGCATGTATAGCTAAGTTATATAAAACATTCAAACATTTACAAAACTATTTTTCGGAATGAAATTGTTGCTGATTAATCTGATCCCTTTTCGAGCTAAATTTTTCAAAACTTAAAATAATATTAGAATTAGATAGATCTTTCGAAGTAGATAGAAATCGATATATAATTTGCGAGATTCCGAGTTAAAATGACCAAGTTATGGCCGTTTTAAGTTGGAATTCCGCTTAGGACGAGAATTACGAATTTGATAGTTCGTATAAGATGTTTGGATTAGTTTGAGTTGAAATACTTATTAGAGTATTTCTTCCTTTTTAGGTGATCCGAATCGAGATTCCCTACCACCGGATTACTATTACTAGAAGACCGGTGATCCAATGGCCGAGTGAGTTTTCTCCTTGTTTTGTTACCTTGATTGTGCTTGTAGTTAGTTGCATTAGAATTATAGGAACAAGATAAAAATCGATATGAATGGGGATGGGAGATATGATGAGACTGTGATGAATGTATGCCAAAGAATACTAAAGCATATCGAAACCATGATTTGATTGGATAACTGCACCGTTCATATTATTTCTGTTATATGTGTGATATTGGTTGGTCACTCTAAAGAATGTATAAATATTTTTGACCTAAGCAAAAATTAAATTGGTCATGCATCGCATCGGACATATTGCATTTGGTAGCATGCTACTCCTACGCAGGTCGATCGGTATGGTCCGTTGTTGCCTCGTTTGGATAACGAGCCGGTGCCAGAGCTCATTCAGGGGTACTAAGGCGCATGTGGATGCATTCTTGGATGAGCCTAGCCGAGTCGAGTGCTAAGAGCCGAGGGCTTGGGGACTAGATGCGGTCGTGTAGACTCAATACCATTCCTAACCCAAGATACGGAGGGCGTAAATCCGTTCGTGTGTGGGTTCCGGATACCCATGCATAATTGCTTGTTCACGTGTTTGTTCATACATAGCATATGATTGATTATAACTTGATTGTTATGGTACGGGATTTAGGGAATTCTCACTAAGCTAGTGTAGCTTATACCTCTATAGTTGTTTATATGAACAGGTTATCTCAAGAATGCAAAGTGGGGACTGAATTGGTTGGAACTGGGAATACTCCGGGACTTTGGCAAAGGATACGGATGTTTGAAGTTATCAGCTAGTTCATGATTTGTCTTGTAATTGTTTATGTGGGGAAGTCTATGGATGAATGTAATTGAAGTTGAACGACTTGTATTTTGAAGTATAGTGGTTTGTATCGAAAGTATAGTAGATTTTATTTCCTTTATATTGTTACTCAATTGTATCAACATAAAATGTATCATTCCGATGTGTCTCCTTCATGTGTTAGACGCCTTGTACATAGTATGGAAGCCTTCGCGTGATTGAGGTGGTCATTCTTAGGCTTTAATATTGTGTACGGCGGACTGCCACGTTTAGGGTACCCTCGGGGCGTGACAATAACAAAGTTGAATATTCTAAAGCCCCCCTTCAATCGTGTACTTCCAAACCAAGATCCCACTCTTGCAACCAACTATCTAACTAAAACATAAGGCACTTTCAAACATCAAGAACATATCAAAGACCCCATTTAGTCAAGGAATAATTTCAAGCATTATAAATCAAAGTCTAAAAGGTAAGAAATGTCTTATTCAAGTTAAATCATTCCTAGAATATCAACAACTTATCCCTTGCTTTCTAAATCTAGAATTCGACTATTGCAAGAGGGGGAAATTATCACTTTCAAATCTATCCAACCAAGGTAATATCTACACTATCTTATAGTCTACAGTACGTTTATGCTTAGGAAACTAGGAAAAACAAGGAATTGAGTTTTTATTGGACCCTATATGTTCGGCCACCCGAAGAACTTAAGAATATTAACACTATATTTTTGTATCATTGCTTTATTCATATTCTATCCTAGCAAAACAACTCTTTAACAATGAATTTCATGGAAAACTAACTTGTACATTAAGATTAGCACACCGCTATGTTTCGGCCAGAATGAGGAATGAAGCTTGCCATTCATGATCCATGATAAAACCTAATTTATACTTAGTAAAATGAACAAATAATATGATCCATGAAGTGAAATCTAACTATTATGATCTTTAGGATACCTATAGCAAATTTCAGCCCTATATCTATTTATTGTGCTATAATATATAATCATGTAATCTAGACTTATTATAATGTAGAAAGATGAATGAAAATAGAATTGAAAGAATAAACAAGCCAAAACAACCCTAGGACTTCAACCCTATAAGTTTTGGCCATACATTCATCCATAAGGATAAATCATTGTTTAATGCATAAATGAAATATACTTAGTCTTATAAACATAAAAAAATGATAAATAAGTGAATAGATCTTAGAATATGATCCCATAGATAGTAGAGATTTCAACCCACATATGGAGATAAAGTTGACAAAGTAAATATTCCTTGAAATTACATTTGTAAAATGCTCAAAAGAGAAGAACTTAAGATTATTTGAATGACAATGGTGTAATTCATAAGTTTAATGCATAGCTAGATGAGGTGTCCTAAAATTAAAAGTTAAAACATAAAAGCAAACCCAATAAATCCTAGTATAGGTATCAGCATACTCAAGCAATAGAGGATATAAAACCGAGGTGAATTTGAATTTAAAAGCATAGAATAATGTGATCACCTTGAACATAGATATGAACATACTTAACCCTACAGTGAATTTCTGGCCATGATGTAGTTGAACTAATTTCGTGTTTAAATCAAATCGTTTAATGTGTAGACAATATGTATTCATACATAGAAATGAATATGAGAAGAAAGACAAAGCTAGAAAACCCTAGGAAACAAAACCCTAAGCTTTTGGCCTTATGTAGTTCTTAGAGGAACTCTAACTTAAATTTTATACAACATGCATCTTTAACTCAATAAGATTATAAGAATAAAGCAAATGTGAGTAGACTTTAGTATAAAGTCAAATAAACATGCATAGGTTTCGGAATACATCTCTAACTAAGGTTATGGACCAGGAAACTTGATATAACTTAAGTATTACATGAATTAAAGATAATATAATCTTGAACCTAGTAAATAAACTCAAATATATTCCTATATAAACATAGGTATGATTTGGCATGTATAGCAAGGATAGGATTCCTAAAACAAAACTTAAGTAATTCAAGTGTGCACTTACTAATGTGATGATATAGTTTAGAATTAAAAAGATTGAGCCTAAGAACCACTCACATAAATATAAATATGGGCCTTGGCATTTGTAGAACATTAGGTTACAATGTTTAAATTAATGTAAGCCATAGAAATCTTGGTTAATATGATCAAGTAATTAAAGATATATACCTAAGATCAAGAGAAGCAAAATGAAAAAAAATTATAACATAGATTTTGGCCAAGTGTTGATCAAGGGAAATAAAATGAGTTTAATCACTAAAACTTAATGATAGATACATAAAACAAAGAAATGGACTTCAAATGAGCATTAAAAATACAAAACAAAAATAATAGGCATCATTAAAACACCTTTCAGACCCCAAGTGTGACATTGGTCAAAATATACAAAATAAATTATTAAACTAAATAATTCAAAAATTAAATGCTAAAATTGGAGTTAAAATGAGTACAAAAGGATTAGTTTAAGATTACGTGATTAAAATTGGTATTCGAAATCATTTAAGGCACTTTTCCTAAGAAAAGCGAGTTTAAAGGAATTTTATAACTCAACTAGAGAAACCTAGTCTTTATAAATTTTAATAATTTAAATTTGGACTTAGTGTGATAAAATTTAAGTATAAGACACATGAGGCACAACCGAAATTGTAATGGAAATGATAGTATAGTAATGAATATCTGTTATTTCAATTCCTAGGGAATATAGATCCGACTTTAGATTTCTTTGTAGAACGCTACAACAATTAGCGAGGATGACAAGTGAGTAACTTTGACATTATCACATTATTTGTACTTGTAGTATAGTTGCATAAGTAATAATATAGTAAAACCATCATGCATGTGGGGTCGGGTATGCTGCATGATGCTTGGTCTATGTTTGGTTGCCAAAATATCATATTAAAAGTGATAATTACTTTGTATGATAATTAGTGTATGAAACATGCTAAGGATTGTTTGTGAATTGTATTATCACTTAAGAACATGACTTAATACTATTCAACTATATGTTGAAATGGTCATGCATTACACGATCTGCATTTATTGCATAAAAGTTGTGGCAATCTGCTACATGTTAGTATTTTGGTTCTTGGTAAGGTTTGGTTTTTCTAGATGAAATGTTTCTGATTCTTTGTAAGATTACCTTTGTTCCATTTGGTTCCATGGGGACTAACTGGCAAATGAAGGAACATCCCTGTGGTATCGGCATAAAATGAAACTTAAAGCTTTCTGATTTGGTGGACGGACGGACTTTTTGGCTACCATCTTCTTCCTTTGTGGAAAAGGACCACGAAGGTGAATGGCAGATTCAGTAGGAAGAGATGAAGAGGGTTGGATATTCATCGGATTAGCCTGAAGATAGGTTCTAAGAGCGTCAGAGAGAACAAATTCAGGAGCTATTGGTGAAGATGCAGGAGTAACAGATAGAACATCCTTAGGTGAGACATTTGATCCTTATTCAGCTAAAGGAGAGACCAAGGGCTGCGAAGGGATAGTGCTGTTAGGAGAAGAGGATATAGGAGGATCCGGGATTTGTGAAGAACCTTCAAAGATGGGATTATCTTTCATTTCATCTTCCTTTGTTGGAATGACTGAGGGTAGTGAGGAAGAAGGAATGTTTTCCTCAACAAATTTGGACCCTCTCATTTCATCTCAGCTGCAAGTTCAGCCATCTTTTGCTGCATAATATCCATGATGTTTGGTGGAAGCTGAGTTTTGGAAGATTCTCCAGGACCATCAAATTTTGCTTCTGAGTCACTGTCTGACTCTGAGCTTTGAGCTTTCTCATGGCCCTCTTTGATTTCAAATTTCCCTCCAGTCCTAATAGAATGTTTTTCCTTTCTCTTATCTTTGACAGTTTCTTCTCTAGCCCTTTTTGGAGGAGTTTTCTTAGCCTTGTCATCCTGAGAAGAACCGTCTGAATTACCTTCTGATTCCAATAGATGCTCCCCCTCAACTAGAGATTTAATTTCATCCCAGTTGAAATTTCTCTTGCTTAATCTAGGATAAATGTACCATGCATCATCCTTAGCAAACCAAAAAATTTCGTTTGACATTTATGTTCATATGCATAAGCACCATGTCTCCAATCTTCTTTAGATATTGAGGTTGCTTAGCATTCTTTGGCAGCTTAACTTTCTTATACTTCAGCAATTTTTTGATCAAACTCCCATAAGGCATGTTGCCTCTAGTTCTCCATAGATGTTTCAAAATCATGCTCAGAAGATCAATTTTTAGTCTCTTTTCGATGGCTAAGATTACTTTGGCTTCATTTTGTTGATGGATGTACTACTTCCATCTTTTGGGAGTAAACAATCCATAACAACCTTACGTAACAACCTAATGAGTAGTCCAAATTCTGTATTAAACACACTTTCTCTAGATTCTTTCCAACACCATCATTGATTTCCTTAAAAAGAGTATTCTTTTTCACAAACATGAAGAAATCATCATCTTTTTCATCCTTCAATCCAAAACAATCTATCAAGTCGTTCCTACCAATTACCACTCTTCTACCTCCATCTACTTCATCTTTAAGATTGCATATTAAAAATCAATATAAGAATTTTCAAGAAGTTTTATTGCTCTGTACCTTTTTGGGCCACTAGATTCTTTGCGCTTCTTCTTTGGTTCTAGTTTCTGCTTTGGTGAACCTCCAGACACTTTCTTTTCTTTGAACTCTTCCCTTTTTGATTTTAACTTGAGTGTGCCTTTCCTCAGGACTTTCTGAGTCATTGTTTGATTTAAGGTTAGGGTCTTCTTTGGAAATCTTTTCAGATTCTGATGTCGTCTTGTCCAGAGACTCATAACTTGATTCACTTACTTGTTTTTCCTTCTCTTTCTCTGGATTAACGGCTTATGTGTGCATGTCCTTTTCTTTGTTCACATTTATTTCATGTTCTTCTCCATTTTTAGTCCTTGTCTCTCAGTTTATATCATAATCAGATGATGAAGAATCAAAAGATTGTATGGTAAGTTCAACTTTTCCTTGTGGATTTTTGGCTTTTGGAACTTTGAAAGTTAATCGAGATGATTTTCTTGAAGCTATTATCAGAGTTCAAGAAGGGTAGAGAGAACGTGAACCTTTGTGTTTTTGTTTTTAAAAAACTGCAACAAGAAGGAATGAAAAACGAGGGAAGATACGCCTTGGAAAAGAAAAGAAATCCAACGGCTGGGGTGAAGAGCCATCAAGAATGCACGTTCCCCATTATAAAAGTTACACTTTTTCCATAATTTATTTGTCTTCTATAATTATTTATTTAATATATTTTTTTATTTTTTTATTTTTAAAATTTGAAAGGATAACACATTCCTATTTCATTTCTTAAAAATTCAAACCTTGATTTATCAAGAGGTTTAGTAAAAATATCTGCTAATTGTTTTTCTATGGAAATAAAATCAACATTTATATTTTCATTTATTACATCATCTCTTATAAAATGATGTCTTATTTCTATATGTTTTTCTTTAGAATGATGTACTGAATTTTTTATTAAATTGATTGCACTTGTGTTATCACACTTAATAGAAATATTTTTATAACACTCCATAATCCTCCATTTGTTGTTGATCCAAAGAACTTGAGCAACAATTTCCCAAGGATACATATTCAGCTTCTGCAATTGATAAAGCAACTGAATTTTGTTTCTTTGAAGACCATGAAATTAATTTATCTCCTACAATTGACATGTTCCTGATGTACTTTTTCTATCAATTTTACAACCAGCATAATCAGCATAAAAAAACCAATTAAAGAAAAATTTTCATTCTTTGGATACCAAATTCCTAATTTCTTAGTACATGCAATATATTTGAAAATTCTTTAACAGCTTTTAGATGATTTTCAGTTGGATTACTTTGAAATCTAGCACATATACAAACAGCAAATAAAATGTCTGGTCTAGAAGCAGTGAGATATAATAAAGATCCAATAAGACTTCTATAGAGTTTTTCATTAATTTTCTTACCTTCTGAGTCAAGGTCTAACCTTATTGAAGTACTCATTGGTGTAGCCACTGACTTCTTATCTTCATAACCAAACTTTTTCAAAATTTATGTTGTATATTTTTCTTGATGAATAAATATCCATCCTTAGTTTGCTTAATTTGTAATCCCAAGAAGAAGTTTAGTTCGCTCATCATAGACATCTCAAATTCAGCCTGCATAAGCTGGGCAAAATCTTGACAATATTTCTCATTAGTAGATCCAAAAATTATATCATCAACATATATTTGTACTATTAAAATATCCTTATCAAAATATTTTAAGAAGAGAGTTATGTCTACAGTACGTCTTTGAAATTCATTAGTGATGAGAAAATCACTAAGCCGATCATACCATGCTCTTAGAGCTTGTTTGAGCCCATATAAAGCTTTTCTTAATTTATACACATATTCTGGTTTGAATGGATCTTCAAACCCTGGAGGCTATTCTACATACACTTCTTCTTTAAATATAGCCATTTAAAAAGGCACTTTATACATCCATTTGAAATAATTTAAAATCTTTAAAACATGCTTAAGCAAGCAACAATCTTATAGCTTCTAATCTAGCAACAGGTGCATAGGTTTCATCATAATATATGCCTTCCTCTTGTGAATATCGTTTTGCTACTAATCTAGCTTTGTTTCTTACTATCTTGCTATTTTCATCTAATTTATTTTTAGATACCCATTTTGTACCAATAATAGATTTTTCTATTAGTCTAGGTACTAAACTCCATACATTTTTTCTTTGAAATTGATTTAATTCTTCCATCATAGCATTTATCCAATCATTACCTGATAGAGCATTTTCTATGCTACTAGGTTCAATTTCAGATAGTAAAGCAAAATGATTTTCAATATCTTTAAGCTTTGATCTAGTTTTAACACCAGCATCAATATTACCTATAATCAACTCATATGGATGTGAAGTTCTATACTTCCACGATTTTGAACTTTCTGGTTCATCACAAAGTACTTAAGAATTACCTTCCGCGTGACCTTCTGCTTTACCCTCTGAATCATAAGAAGTTAGATTTTATGAAATTGATTCTCCTTTATTTATATCTGTTATAGCATCATTAGATGTATTCTTTATATAGAAATCATAATCATCACAATCATCTTTTATTTCTTCAACAAACCTTACATTAATTGATTCTTCAACTATCTTAGAAACTTTATTAAACACGCCATAAGCCTTACTAGTTAATGAATAACCTAAGAAAATTGCTTCATCAAAACATTCATCAAACTTTCCAAGATTATGTATATTCTTTTTCACAAAACATTTAGCCCCAAATACATGAAAATAAGAAACATTAGGTTTCCTTCCTCGAAAAATTTCGTAAGCAGTTTTTTATGTAAAAGGTCTAATATAGACTCTATCTATGATATAACATGCAGTTGCTATTGCTTCAGCCCACAAATTTTTTGAAATTCCACTTTCATTGAGCATTGAACGAGTCATTTCTTGTATGATTCTATTTTTCCTTTCTACAACACCATTTTGTTGTGGTGTTTATGGAGCTGAAAAATTATGAATTATTCCATTTTCATCACAAAATGAAAAAAAAATTAGCATTATCAAATTCTATACCATGATCTGATCTTATTGAAATAATTAAATAACCTTTCTCATTTTGAATTTGTTTGGCAAATATTTGAAAAGCATCAAAGGTATCGGATTTATTTTTTAGAAACAAAACCCATGTATATCTTGAAAAATCATCAACTATAACAAGCCCATATTTGTTTCCACCAATACTTAGTATCCTTGTAGGACCAAAAAGATCCAAATGTAATAATTCTAGAAGTCTTTTAGAAGAAATCACATTCTTACTTTTATGTGAAGTAGATACCATCTGATTTTTCATACATGCATCACATTTGATATCTTGGTTGATATGTATTTTTGGTAAACCTATAACAAGATTATTTTTAGACAATTTTTCAAGTTGATTGAAATTTACATGTCCGAGCCTTTTGTGTCATAGATGTATATTGTCATACATAGTTAAGAAACAATATTCTGAGTTCATATTAGAGGATGTTATTAAATATACATTTTTCTTTCGATAGCCTTCAAACATTTTTACATTATTAAAATCAAGTGCATAACATTTATTTTTCTCAAAAGCCATCTTGTAACCTTTGTCAGACAACTGACTTATGCTTAGTAAATTGTGCTTTAATCCTTTTACAAGAGAAACATTTTCTATAGCATGAGGAGGTTTTCCAATTATACCCGAAGCTATAATTTTACCTCTACTATTATCTCTAAACTTTACGTATCCATTTCCTTTCCATACTAAGCTTGAGAACAAGGTAACATCACCTGTCATATGGCTTAAGCACCCACTATCTATGTACCAAGTCCCTTTTATGTTAGCTCCTTATTCCTGCAGAAGTTACAAAAGGTGATCAAACCTTTTTAGGAACCTAAACCATCTTGGGTCCTTGATAAGATAAGCTCATTTTCTCATTATTCTTTACTTGATTAGAATTGAGCTTATTTCTCTTGTAGAAACAATATTTCTCAATATGACCCATTTTATTGCAAAAGAAACATGCATAAGGTGTTGTGTTATGTTTCTTATTTTGAACATTATTTCTTTGATGTAGGTAACTATATCTCTTATTTTTATAGTTGTACTTCAGATTCTATATTTTATATCATACTTCAAGTAGTGTTGATAACCATATTGTTTAGGATATGCGATATTGTTTCCATACCCATAATTTCTTTGTGGATATCTTTGTTGAAATGTCCTTCTGACATACTTTCTGATATTAGTTTTGTCTTCTTTCTTGACCGTTTTCTCTACTTCCATATTTTTATTTTCACTTTTTACAAAAATTGTTTTCTTGATATTACTAGATGAAGTATCATTTCCAAATCCAAGTTCATGTTTACTAAAGGCTGGTCTTTGGCTACTTATCAACATTTTCAATTTTTCTTCACTTTCATTGAATTTGTTGAAAGTATTTTTTATTTCATGTGATAAATCCTCTACTCTTCCTTTTAAATTGCTAATCTCTTGTTTTAAAACACTGTTTTCTTTCCTTAAGGCATCAGACTTTATATATAGTTTTTCATTGTCGCCTTTTAGAATATCATTTTCATCAGCAAGAAGTCTATTTGTTTGACTTAAAATATCTTTTTCATTTTTCAAGATGTTATTCTCAATGACTAGCTTAGACATCTTAACATTTGCTTTTTCTTAGAAGTTTTTTCATTTCTTCATATATTTCACAACCAGAAGAATCAGTTTCGGAGTCAGAGTTTACCTCAAATTTAGCCATCAAACATAGATTTGCTTCTTCCTCGGTTTCACTAGCAGTCTCTGAGTCAGCTTCTTATACATCTAAATCACTCCAACTTGCCATCATTGCCTCGTTCTTCTTCTTGTATTTTTTTTATTTTCTCAATAAGAGCAGGACACTCATATTTATGTGACCTAGCTTTTATCATTCATAACATGTAATTTCCTTCTTCTCTTTCTTTTGTTCTTTTTCTTGATAGATTTCACCTGCATCACCTTTGTAAGTTCTCCTTTTAGTAAATTTAAATTGCTTACCTCTTTTATTTTTGAACATTCGGTTGAGTTTTCGAGCTAGCAAGATGATGTCTTCTTCATCAGAATTGAACTTCTCGTTAACAACTTTCTTTGCCTTGAAAGCTATTGCTTTCTTGCTTGGTTCAGCATCTTCTGCTGCATCTAAATGTGACTCATATGCCATAAGTTTTTCCTTTAGTTGGCTCAGTGTTAGTTTCTTCAAATCTTGGGCTTCCTCTATCGCTGTCTTCTTGGCATCCCACGTTCTAGGTAAGATTTTGAGCATCTTTCTCACCAAATCTGGTTCTGAAATTTTCTTGCCAAGAGAAGTTAATTCATTTTATATAGCAGTAAATCTATCAAATGCTTCTTTAATTTTTTTCATCTGACTTAAACTTAAAGAGTTCATATGTTTGAAGTAATGCATTGATTTTAGTATCCTTAATAGTTTCAGTTCCTTCATATGCAATACATAGAGTATCCCATATATCTTTAGCGGTTTCACAACATGAAATAAGATAAAACTCAGAAGATGCAATTGTCATGAGTAAAAGATTCCTAGCCTTAGAATTCTTTTCAATGAGCTTTTTCTCAGTTGGAGTCAACACTTCTCCTTTAGTTAATGTTACTTCGTAATCACCATTGGAGATCACCTGCCAAGAGTCAAAGTCATTAGCTTTGATATAAGTGGACATGCGCATTTTTAAATAGGGAAAATTCGTGCCATCAAAGAAAAGAGCTTTGTTAATTGCAATGTTATTATCAGCCATATTCATAAAAGATCTCTCAATTAAAGTAATTGAACACTGCTCTGATACCAATTGTTGGTCCTAAAAAGATAACCAAGAGGGGGGTGAATTGGTTATAAAATTTGCTTTTAAAAATTTTGAATAAATTTTACCACTTGGTTATTAACTAAAATGGCTTTGAGACTTTCTTAAAACAATAAATTTAACAAATAAAACTTTGAACAATAATTCGGATCAAAATGATTTGCTTAAGCTCATGGAAAAATCAAATATCAATTCAAAACTTTTTACTCTAGAAACTTTCTGACTAACTCTCCGAGTTTAATCCACAGCACAAATAATTAAATGAAAATATACGAAAATAAAAAGATAGGGTAGAGAAGATTGCAAAGTTGATTTATAGAGGTTCCGCCTTGAGCGTCAGTCCTCTCTTCCACCACCAAGCCGGGGATCTGGTCTTCCTCATCGGTATGTTCCATCTATATCCAAAATAAACAAGTTACTAGTTGTCCTGCTAACACACTTAGCTACAATGCTCACACTTGATTCTCTAAGCTTCTTCTTAAGCTAATAATCAATCTATTGAGCCTACTTGTAACTCTCTATCTCACACAAGAATTGAGTAATTCTAAATCAATGGAAATACAATATACATCCTCAACATTTTTGAACAATAAAGACTATGTAAGCTATCGCAATTTTGCTCAGAAGAAGGAATGATTTTTCATATCGCTCTTTTTCAAATTTCTTATATTTCTTTTTCACTCTTGTTGAATATATCTTAGAAGCTGCAACGGTCAGATTTGAAGAAGATAAATTTTGTTCCTCGATATTTTGCACCATCTTCGGATTAAGTTGAAACTTTGACTGAAGATAATTTGAATATCACGTTATCTTGAAGTTGTTATCTTCATTGTAATCTTCATGAGATAAACTTGCTTAACTGAAATATAAGAATCCTTATCTTGTAATTCGAATTTGAGCTTTGAACCATTGTTGACATCTTCCTTCTATTTTACCTTCTGATCTTCATATCCCTTGAAAATAGTATCGGTTCTTTCTTGTTTTGCCTCTTTTCTTGAGACATTCATAAAATATGGATTTGATAATGTATTATCCAAAAAATCTTGGAAGCTATTTTCTTATTTTTCGAATACTTTAACACTTGAATCCCCATGGATATTAATTCAACAAATATGAAACATATTTGAATACATTACCCAAATACATTTAACTTTGTTGTTGGGTCTTCAAAATAATTTGTTTACGCAATATTGTATGACCTTCTGAGTCAGCCTTTCACAAATTCATTGTTTGTTTTTCAAACGTTACCATCTGACTTACTTCCTGACTTCAGAGCTTCATAAATTCGGTTAAGAATATTACTTCATAAAACTGCCACGACTGAAATTTATTAGAAATCCTTGATCTTTTTGTTATTAAAAACATATTTTAGGATATCTTAAGAAATTTTATTTGACTCTTTAGGGATTTGAAGATCCAGCTCCAATGTTAAATATATTTGGGTAATACATTCAAATATGTTCCACAAAGTTGGTTCAAATATCCAGGGGATTAAAGTTTTTATTGGATTAAAGTTTTACTTTTGAAGATTTAAGATTTGACGGCAAATTCATCTGAAGTTCGAATTTTTTTTTTTCAAGACATGTTCAAAATTTGACTCAGATTTGTCATGAAAAAAGTTTATTTAATAAAGATATTTATTTATGAGATGCTAAAGACATGTTTTCTACAACAAAAGAAATTCAAATTTAAAGATGATTTATTTTACCAAAATTCGATCCTATTTTCAAGGGATACTAATACGATACTATCAAGGATGTTTTCCAAGATAAGGTTAACAACATTCAAAATTTTTAAGACTCATTAACAACCAGCTACCTTATCCTATTATTATCTGTTGGAAGACCAATTTAACAAGGAGGAAAATCTAGAGCAAAGCTTATCTTGAAGAGCCAAAACATTCTCAAGATAATCGTTGGAGATATGGATACAAATATCAGCAAGAGTTCAAGAAAAATATACATACTTTCATGAAAAACATATGGTCGAATTCTTACAATGAAATTCTTAGCTCACATTTTGTGCTAATCACTGTTATTCAAATTATTCTCTATTGTACTGAATTTGAGGGGATACTTTATTCTTTATTCCTCATTTGATTTTGATTAGTTGTGTGAGATTGTAGAAGAGTGAGAGTAACATACCTTTCTCTGTAGATCAGTAAATAGCTTGAATGAAGCCAGATAGGCTAAGCAGAGTGATTGAAGTCCATTGTGTTTGGATAAGTTTCTACTCTCATTTCTTTTAGATATAGTGGAACATACCGGTATGGAATATCGGGTCTCCAATTTGGAGCTGGAAGAGAGGACTGACGCTTAAGATGGAACCTCTATAAATTGATTTTGTACTCTTCCCTTTCTTTATCTTTTTTAATTTTGTGCACATTTAGTTATTTGTTTCTACTGCACAATGAACTCAGAGGCTAAGTCCGAGAGTAACTAGAAGCTAAACTTATAACCAACTGCTTAACTCTTTGTGAACTTAATTGAACCTAAGTTTATTTGCAATAAAATTAATATTATCCATATTTGTGATCAAGTTTGATTGTTTACAAGTGAGTTTATAAGCCACTATAGTTTGATTAACTAAGTGGTGCGACTTTGGTTGTTTTTTTTTATTTTTGAAAAAGATAATTTTTTTATTAAATAACCAATTCACCCCCCTCTTTGTTATTCTTTTAGGACCAACAGTAGTGATGATTTCTAGGGACAACATTGCAAAATGATTGATTTTTAGCTCTTAATGTTGTGCCAACATTTGATTATGATGGATTTATATTGATTAATAATCCTTGAATTTTGCTTTGTTTGCAAGTTCATATTTCTAATATAGTGTAGGCTTCATTGTAGTATCGTGCTTTTACATGTTAGTGATGATAGGTCTCCTTTCTAAATAAATTGAAAGGATCTCATCCAACAAGACAACTATGAACTTTGGCTTATTAAGTGGTTTTATTAGATATTTGAGTGTTGTATTAATTATCAATCATCAATCTAAAACTCATTTAATAAAAACCTATTTGCTTGAATGTAATAAATGGTGAATAAAATAACTTTTTTTTTTTAGAATGAAGATAGCTAATTTTCATTATAGATATAATTGTTAAAATCACGATTCAAATATACGATTCTATAAGTTTATAATTTTATATGTTTTTTCTTAATCAAAATGAATTCAAAATATTAAAAAAAAAAAATAAAAATATGCAAAAAAGAATAGGAAATAATGAAATTGCAAAATAGAAAAAGAGTAAACTGGATAGAGCCAAATTAAAAACAAAAGAGAATATAAAATAAAAATTAGAAAAAGAAAAAAATAAAATATTTAATGAATAAGAAACTGCTTTTAAGTAAATAGGTTGAAATACAAGTTATAAATAAATATATTGAAGGAAAAAAGAAATTAGAAAAATAAAGTGTAAATATATATACATATATGAATATAATAGGAAAAAAAGGAAGAAAAGAAAGAAATAAAATAATAAAAGTTAAATACAATTTTAGTACAAATAGGCTTTTTGTAAGTTTAATAGTTTATAGGTTGGGTTGGGCTGTTTTTGAGATTTAAATTTACTTTTAGGTTCATTTCATCTTGGTCCTTTTTTCTTTAGGTTATTGGGTGTGCATATTTGTTTAAATTAGTGTTAGTGCAATATAAAATTCAGAAATGAGCTCACAGAGATCAAGGTACTCAAAGAGTAGAAGAATTTGAAAAGGATGGAAATTTTCTGCTGCAATTCATTAGACAAATTGCCAAATATTTCTCTATTTAGAATCTTAAAAGAAGTGCATATCAATAGATGTGAGAAACTTAAATAGACCGAGAGGCTCACAGAGCAGAAAATTTTATTCAATTTGTAGGAGAAATTTTCAACCTTTTTTAGATTCTCTCAATAGCTAATTAATTGGACTGCTAATCAGGATATATTTATTCAATTTGTAGGAGAGATTTGTACTAATATAAGTAGCACTTGAAACATTTTGCTAATAATATGATTCATCACAAACAAATAATTCATCATACGATCTTGTTAATCCACATCATATTCATGCTAGATATGCCTGTATCACGTCAGTTTAAATTTTATCTCTATAATCATATTTCTAAATTGAATTTTGTTCAAATTGTTACAAGGAACACCATACCTAGTAAGAATTTGCAGCTTGGCTACCCTAACATCTACTTGACAGTTGACACTGTATCTAGATATGTCTGCTATAGGAACGCATTTGTGATCTTGTCTTAGAATGAATAAGAGTGAAATACTCAATATCCAAGTGTATAGGTACCAGTTACCCGCTTAGATTTTTTTAACTAGGAATGATAATAGTTATGACTCCTAACCATTTTATAATGTATCAAGCTGCAAGTTACATGGTTAGATGAGTACAATTCAATTTGTTGCGTCTCTTTGTCTGCGTGTTTTAACTGGTACCTCTTGTATGATTACTCCAATTTCACAAACGTTAGTTAATTTTACGCAACTATTATTTTAAAATAAACTTTTATAGAAATCATCTATCAAGTCACAAATGTGTGGTTTGGTACAAGTGGATTACTATTTATTATTTTCTATTTAATTGTATACTGGAAGAGACCTACTTTTTATTCCTTAAAAAGAAAAAAGAAAGAAAACCTCAATATAAGGTATAAAATTTCTAAAAACAAAAATTACATGCTATTAAGTCATGTAACTTTTTGATATTTGGTTTATGAACAATGCCATAATTTAGTTAAATCTTGACAGGTAATATACTTTTTCAGTCCGGTTTTCAACAATGCTCTTAATTTCACGAATTGTAAACTGCCGAACATTTATTTACGTGGATAGCTCATCTTTCATCAAATGGTTCCGATCCTATAGCTAGTATATACTATGTTTTCTTTCTCAAAAAATTATGTCTTCCTAGGATACAGGGTAAATTATACGAAAATATGATTTACAAGGACATATGAACAAAATAGAAAGGATTTTGCTCTTAAAACGTGAAAATGGTATTTATAGGATACAAAACATATATGAGTGGCCTTAAAGTAACCTATCAATGGGCTTAAATTAGTTTTAGGCAAATGATAAAATGTTAACTAGAAAGTATCCTATCAAGAAAGGACTTGACACATAGTCTACCAATGTATCAACACAACCGGCTTTTATCATTGCAAGAAATTTTGGCTTTAGAGATAAAAAATTCTGTCTCTGAAAGTGAAAAATCTATCTCTGAAAACTTTTAGAAACAGGTTTTCCATCGCTATTTCTTTTAAAGCTAAATTTATTATCCATCGTAAATTTGCGACGGATTTTCGATCGCAAATCTATCTTTGTTTTAGAATCAGTTATTATTAAATACTCAAGTAGTAAATAATAAATAAATTTATTCCGTTGCAAATCTGTCTTTGATTTTGAGATAAATTATTTTTAAAAAATTCTTATTTGTCTCCAATTTATCCTTCCCAAGAGGTCACCCATCATTAAATATTAGCACACTTAATATTGAAGTTTTCATAAGCACTAAACCAATGAACCAATTCTTATCTTCATGAACAAAGTTCCACTATTGTTTATTTAAGAGATATCACAATTTTCAATATTATAACTATAAAACATTTTACAAATATTTTATAATTATTTTTTATTTTATAATTCCACTTTGCCTTTTTATTAAGGAATTTACATTAATATTTTATTAAAATTGAAACATCCCAAACCTATATCTAAGTTAGAAATTGGATTTAGATAGATTAAATGATGCAAGTAAAATAGATAACAAATTATGATTAGGTAAATCAATGAAAATAATTTAGTAAATATGATTAAGTTGAAATTTGAGATTTGAAATTCCTAAACCCCAAACACGTTGTCTAAATGCTTAGCGATTCTTAAATCTCTACACTTTGGCTTAACATTCCATATCCTAAAACCCTACCAATTTCGAGATCATCTGCTTATCTAAAAATATCAGATCTTGAGCCTAAACTCAAGTTCAAAATCAATTTGATATAAACTAAACTCATAAAATAAATTCCTATCTTAAGTTATTTATTTCTAATCCATAAATTCTGAAATTGTCTTCTAAATACTTTCAAAATTAAAGATATGGATCTGAAAGTTTTAAACTTAATTCCTTCATTCTAAAAAATCCTAAAAGTATTATCTTTACCTTTGACTTTTGGCTACTTATGTTTTTTCTTCTTTCTTTCTTTTCTTTCACCGATTCTTTCTCTCTTTCTTCTCTTCCTCTCTTCTTTTTCTCTCAATCCTCCACAAAATCTCAAAATTTAAAAAGATTATAAAGAAAATAAAGATAGAAAACAAGATGAAAGATAGAGATCATGTATGGGGTAGCCAATCAACTATAAGAAGTTGTAATAATGAAGTTTTGGATCCTTGGGTTTTCCTAAAACAAGTAAGCAATTGTTCTTTTTCTTTATTTGATCATTGATTATGCATGATATTGATGAATTGATATAAGATGTGAGTTGCGTTTGTGATAAAACTTGTAATCAAAGGAAATTTAAGCATGAATCTAAGAATTTAGTTGCTTATGCATGTTGCAGGAAGGGTTTGATGAAGTATTTGGAGATATTTTGATGAAGTGGATTGCGTATGAAAGTGTTAGAAGTTATGAAAATAAGTTATATGTTGTTTTTATGATGTTATAATAGAAGTAGTATGTGTAAAAATTGATGAAATGATGTAAAAGAAGCAAAGGATTTTCGTAACAGGCGAAACATTGTGCATTAGTGGTGTAAACGGGTCGCATATATCTACCCGTGACTCCACAGCAACAAAACTCTATACACTACTAGTGTACACGAGTTGTGTATATCTATGCCTGACTCCACAGTAACAAAACTCTATATACACTACTGGTATACAGGGGTCATGTATATCTATTCGTGACTCCACAGTAGAAAAACTCTATATACACTACTGATGTACACGGGTCGTGATATTCCCCTGCAATAATATGTTTTGTAAATTGATCATAACTTTTCCATCTAAACTCAGATTAAGGTGATTCAAAATGCTATGGAAAGCTTGAAAAGAGATCTCCAACTTTCATGTTTTAAGTTTTTGAAAATTTTACAAGTATCAAGGCCAAAATTTTATTTCTTTCCGACTACTACATATTCCAACAAAGTTGAAAACTTGTTTTACTAATTAAGTGTATGTGGCTAAATATAAAATAAATCTTTTTGAGCGAAAATGAAATAGATAAATGATAGCTAATGTGTTATATTTGTTGAATGATTTAATTAAGGAAGAGTTTAATGAATTTATAGATTTAATAAATAATAATTTGACTAAATATAAAGTTAGATATAAAATGAACTTAGTTAATCATCTTAGTTCAACTTGGCTTAATAAATTTTAATGAGCTAAAGTGAATTAGATTGATTAGGTTTAATTAACTTAGCTTAATAATTGGATTAAATGATTAATTCTAATCAATTTGGCTAAGATTAAGTTAAAATAGGTTTAATAGATAATAAATGGATTAGAATGATATGTTAGGATAAACCTTAAATAATATGGAGAATATGTTGTTTCAAATGCTTGTTTGCTTTGGATGTGAATATTTTGGATATAAATGATTATAAACAAAGTGAAAATAAATATTTTGACAGATAAAGGAAAATTGTCGTATTTTGGCGGGGCAATATTTGCAACCATAGTGAGATTCCTATTTAGTGTATGATCAAACAGGGTTTTAATAAAAGTTTGAGATAAGTGAATAATGATTATAACTTCTTATATGAGTTTAATTCTTGAATCTACAAATATGGATACCTGATTTATTTTCTGAAATGGATTCTAGCTCATCTTCTGTTTCATTGGATTCTAAATTAATAAGGTATGCAGTAACTTACGTGTTGTATGTTACAATAGGCATAGTAAAATGAATTAAGAACTTAAAGACAACTTTAATAATACAGTGTTGCTCGTGCTTGTGCCGTTGAATCCGGTCTAAGGAGCGGCAACTTTGTATGAGCTGACACGGTAGTTTAGACGCTTAGGCCATCTCCATTATAGTGCCATGACATTTGTAAATAGCTGAACGAGTATCGATATGACGTCTATCTTAATTGATAAGAAGTAATATATTGGGGTTCACATTTATAGGACTGGTTGAACCTTTTTATATTATGAACTGAGATGGGTAGAGTGCATGTAACGGCTATGAACCCTAAATGAGGCTTCTATTCTTTTTTGGTTATATCAAATAGGATATATAGGTATTCGGATTGCCTATATCAACCCTCTAAGCGTCGTATGGTTACTCAGGACCTCCAGATTCCTAATGGCTTATTCCGAAGTGTGAATACGCTCATGATGTTTGATTTACTTTAAATGGAAGATAATAACTTGTTGTTTGTTGCATTACATTTAGCTAGGCTTGTGTATCATTCCGCATGTGCCTGTGTTACTGTGTACTGAGCTTCGGCTCATTATTATTGTTGTTCTTCTTTTTCCAGGTGTTGTGTTGATGAAGAAGATGATGTTGATGATGATGATACTATTGTTGATGATGATGATATGTTGATGATTGGATGATGATGATGTTGATATTGATGAAGATGATGTTTTGGGTGATGATGATGTTGTCTCGGGTTTTGGGCAATGAATGGGAAAGAGTTTGTAGGAGAGTGAAGTGGGTTAGGACCATGGTTGGATTTTTATTTTGATTTTGCTTTTGTTTTGTTTTGTTTTGTTGTAAGAGCTGTATTTATTTTCTAAAAATGTATTTTTCGTTCTTTAAGGGACTAGTTATTAAGCCTTTATGTTTATAATAATCTTTTAAAGCTTTGTTTTTGTAAATGTTTTGTTTTATTGCTGCCAAATCCATATATCTTAAAAATCTAATTAAATGATTTCAGTAATTTAAAACCGGCTAGCAATATTCAAAATAAATTTATCATTCTAGGAAGCTTGAGCCTATAATGCATAAATTATTATACGTGTCGGTAATGCCTTAATTAAAATTGGGGTGTTACAAAAATAATATATAATATTTTTTAGTAATATATTATAATTTTTTCAAATATGGTATTATTATTAAAAAATTATATATAGTATGTATATATTTATACTATATTATATATAATGATATTTATAATAATTATTCTTTTTCCATTACTTATTTTATATTTTATAAACTTAATAAATTATATAGTAATATGTTTATTATTTATATCATTTTTTATTACACTTAATAAATTATGTAAAACTTATAAATATATAAATTTTATTAGATATATATAACAAATATATTATAAACAATATAAAATTATATTTTTCATTATATATTAATAAAATAATATAATATCAATTTAAATATATTTAGATTTAACTAATTATTTTATATTGTACATTTTATTATTTAAATTTACTATATTTTTACATACTATGTTTTTTTTGGGCAAATATGTTATTATATTTTAAATAATATAAAGTAGGTAAATATAAATTATATAAGATATATAGAGAAATTTTTTTTTTAATTTCAATAGTTTATGAATACTTAAATAAAAATATAATAAAAACATTATAAATAATATGAATATATATTTTTATTAATATAGTTTTTAAAATAAGAGAAAAAATTATATATTTATATATGGATATATATACAAAGTTTACATTTTATAGTAGTTATTTTATTTTACATATTTTTTTATTGAAATATACTTTATTTTTAGGTAGCATTTTATGATATTACTTATATATAACATATTATATTATTGTTTCACATTATTTTATCAAGTTGTATATTTTAATTTTTTTATATAAGAGGTTATTATGTAAAAGAATATATAATAGATGTAAATAATAACTTATGAAATGTACAAATCTTTATAAAAAGATTATTTTAACTTCTATTTATTGTTTACACTGTATAATATATAAATATGTAATATATTGATAAATATATTATAAAGAAAATATATAGTATTAATTGTAAATGACATATGATTATACATATTATATTTATTATATAATAAAATTGATTTACAAATATAATATAAGTAAATATTATAAAATTACACATTTATATATATTATATTTTATATGTATAATTAAAACTGTATTTTAAACGTAATTATTTATATATAAGTATATATAATAATTTAGTTTAGAGACAGATTTGCAACAGGATTTGAAAAAAATATAAATTGATGCTAAAATAATTTATTTCCCACTAAAATCAGAGACAAATTTGCAATGGAAAAAGTCCCATCACAAATCAAATAGTAATCAGTCACAAATTTCATCGCAAAAGCATATAAAAATTATAAAATTATTCATAATTTATGTCATTACAAATTTATCGCAAATCTGTCGCTAATTCATTTTTTTTAGAGACGAAAATTTTTCGTCTCTAAAGACTAGTTTTCCAGTAGTGTATGAACTTAATTTGTAATGACTTGGAACTTCGCCGACCGAGGTAATGTTCACTTTGGCGAAACGTTGCACAGTTTTATCTTTGGTGCTACCTACTTCTTAGGAGGTCTCTCATACTGAGATTACTCTTCACTGAGCACGCTTAACTTCAAATTTTTTATGAACTCCAAGTCATTACACCAAAAGATGTCTCAATGATTAAAGTTCCTCCACCTTATATTTGAGGGGCATTACACACTCCCCCACTTACAGAACTGATGTCCTCGTCAATCTCTTTACACAAGTTCAGAACCACACCAAGCAGGGAGGACACTAGAGGTGCTTTATACAGGCTCAAGAGATACTCTCATTCTGAGGCACTTTGCTCTGTATGGCACTTAGTTTCCCCACTCTGCCTAATTAACTGCTCTAATACCACTTATAACAATCCAAAACTCTACTTACCGAGATATCATTCGTGTTAGCAAGATACTACAGGTTTTATCCTTATTTCTCCCGTTTTCTTGCTTTGTTTGTGTTGGTTGAGTTTTTCTATTTTTGTTTCATTGACCTTATGTTTTAGCATAAAGGCGGTTTGCCAATTCCATATTTCCTATTAAGGACTGACAAGAAGTCCTTTTAAATTAGCCACAGCTTAACTGGCTAGTGATGATATTGATTTACAACCAATATTTTTTTTTTTTGGCTAACGAATCTCATGAAGAGACACAAAGTTGAGATATAGTCAAAAAGTTAGCGATTGTTCACATAGGCGTGCAAAAGAGATGCATCAACATCGATAATTATTCTAAAAGACATTGACTCCTCTAATCGAACACGGCTTCTAGTCGTTTTAAAATATTCTGACTAGAAATAGGACATTCTCCCCTGATGGCAAGGAAATTTCTATCTTGACCCATGAGGACCTGAGGCATAGACTTATGTATGAATTGAGGGATATATTATATTAGAATGAAATTCACTTTCTTTAGTCACTCAACATGAGCGTGATTTAACTCCCTGCTCTATAGTTGATACTCGCTAACAAAATAAGCATTGGATAAAAAATAGTGACAAAAGCTTATTGGTTATCTCTATTTTCCCATTTCGTATATGTACTTACTACCTTTTGCCCGAAGTAGTTTAGGAAATGCATAACTATAAAACAGATAAAATTTCAAAACGAAATAATAATAATAAATTTACTTAGTGGTAGGATAAATAACTATTCTTATAGAATATCACCTCCAGATCTAAGTTATAAAATGTTATGGTTTAATAATAATAATAATAATAATAATAATAACTAGACTCTTTATCAAACAAGTTTGAGTTGAGATGAGCTTAAGCTCGACTCTTTATTACACGTCCAGTCACTCTACATTAGGTGACACCACTTCATCTACAATAATCATTACCTTTCCACAAAGAAGGTAGATTTTTTGAATCTTAAAACCTCTATTTGAACTTCATTAGGCCTTTTCTATCTTCTCCATTGCAAGAGACAGTCCATATATTACTGAAACACGGCCATGAATATGTTACAATGGATAATATCATTATCATGGCAAGTTTAGGGAAAAAAGAGCTATTCATTTGAAGTATTTAACTAGGAAAATACATCGAATAAACTTTTGGTTATGAGTATATTTTCGCTTTGGCACTTTGCAGTTATGTAACACTTATATTAGGGGTAGTGTTAATAAGTATTGATTATTTTATTCCAACCACTACCTGTAGGGTCTAGAGTTCTTTAATGTCATTGTCCAACTGTATTATTATACAATTATTAACACCAATAAAAATGTGAAGGGAATATAATTTGAGAATGCATTAGAAATACTCAAGAGAGGGATGAATTGAGTATTTGCCTAAAAATCAATTTTGATAACTTTGAAAATAGCATATTAAAATTTAACTAGATTTGCAATGGATAAATAATAAATAATATGTGTAAAATAAAAATGAGGGATAGAGGAAAAATCAAGCCACAAGATTTAACGTGGAGTTTAGCCCTTTACATACTCTCTATGGTCCACTAATTGCCACTTTCGAGATCTTCACCACCACTATATTAATATTACAGAGTTGACTCAAAACGAGCAATATTACACTCACGGTAAATAATAATAAATTTCATCTCTTTCTCTAATTACTTTTATATGAATAGCAATAAATAAGAGCTAAGCACTAGAGTAAATTTTCTCTCTCTTAATATTTGGAAATATTATGTACAAGAAAACAAGAAAAAGAATTTATTTAATCGCAGTTAATGAGCTCGTAAAATAATTTAGTACTTTATTCCACTGGTTGGTCTTTTGTAATTTGTATATAAATAGCCTTTGAAATTTGAAAGTCTGTTAGACACAACATCTCTTAGCTATTGTGCATTAAATGCACTCCAACGACTCCTTTTCTTCCACATAAGCTTCGTTGTGCCTCAACATAATTGTCGCGCCTCAATTGTCTCACCTTAACTTGACCCTCGACAACCTTCCACACAAGCACTTTTTCGAGCCTCAAATTTTCACTTGACGTACCCTAAGCTTCATCACGTCAAGGCCTTAACGTGACCCGCAATAGCACTTACTCTCTTAAGCTATTGTCGAGCCTTGTACTAAGTTGATCAAGCCTTGTACTATGTTAGTCAAGCCTCAATCATTTTTATACATCGAGCCTAAAGCTTGACCCTCGACAAGTCTGTTTGTTTCTCAAGCTTATCGTGATCAAATTTAACTTGTCGAGCCTTGATCAAGCCTTGACCTCTTAACTTGTTTAGGCATTGATGAAACCTTCGACCACTTGTTCGTGCATTATTGATCTTGTCGACCCTTTGGCTTACCCTCGACTAACATTGTTTCTCCTAAAAACCTACAAGAAACACGCACAAACATACATAGTGCACACACACACATGTATATTTGACTAATTAAGTGTAGTTTACAACAAATAAATAATTGATATGCATTAAGTCTCATTAAAATTCATACTGAACTCTCAAGGTCAACATAATTCTACTCATCAATCATCACACGGTTTTGAATTGCCATTGCCCTATTGTGATTTTGTAACTAACTTGTTAACGACAGATATAATTCATAATAATAAAGCCGGCAGCAATCCCAAGCAATAAATTTATTGCAAAGAGAAATCTATCAATTGATCATTGGTTTCCAAATCAGATTAATGGTATTTACATTTTTTTTTTTTTTTAATTACAATGGAAGGGGATTCAAATAGGATAAGTCTCAATTGAGGGATCTGGATAATGTCACTGGACTGCAAAGCTCCTAGCCTTTTTACAACAATTATAATATGTATATTAATCGGTGTTATAAAAAATTTAAAAAAAAACTGGGAAAAGTAAAATATTTTACTGAAAATGTTAAAGTCGCGTGAAATTCTAATATATTCACATGTTGCATTTCCTTTTTCCCTTTTCTAAGATTTGTTAGTTGACAGTATTCAATAATCAATATGATAATCACTATTTCCTCTTAGGACTCAACATGGAATCAGTTTTCCTTTACTTTCCACCAAGATTTGAAAAAGCTTGTACAGTTAACGTGTATGATTCCAGTTGAGCAAACTATATTTTAATGGGGAAAAGGAGGAGAAAAAGGAAACTAATTGGATAGCTTTAAAACTTTCCTTCTATAAATAAAAGAATTTTGTGCCATTGCATATGAAGGTTAAAATTATGGATTTGCATTCTTAAATCCATATTTCTGTAAGTCTCACAAATATAAAATTCCGAACATGAGATTTACAGAAGAGGATTTTCTTTATTCTTTTCCTTGTAGCTTGTTACAACAGTTTAAATTACTGAAGTGAGGGTTTATTGAATTTCTTTTTAATTTAGAATATTTTCTTAAATTATTTATCAAAGTAGGCTTTCGTTGATATTAATAACTAAAATAACATATTTATCTTGAATGCGTATTATATTTAATAACTTATATTCACAAGATGTGAATTCAATGGACTATTTTAGTGATTAATTTTTGAGAAATCGAGTGTTATTTAATTTTTTAATTATATTTTCCAATGCACACAATCTCAAGTCATAATAGGCAGGCTATAATGTAACGCGCTTCTGTTATCAATTTTAGAAATTGATTTCATTCATTATGAAATAATCATTCCATCTTGCATACGTTATTTTATTATTCAATTGAGCATAATAAACAGTTCATGTCAAACTGTTCGTTCCTCATCTTGTTGTCTAGTCAAATTGCTGAGGTTTTCCAAATCACCAATTATTAAATATTTTAACTGTGAAAAGAGAGAATGGGTTGCTTAACGTCTTCACAACAATTTTAGTCTTAAAAAACATGGTAAAAGGTTGGAATTCCGACATGTATAATAATATCCACCGATAATTCAAAGGAACACACATAAGCGGATAAATTATTTCTGTAATATGTTATTACACGTATACGTGAATACTTTTTTTTTTTTTAAAAAGTTCTTCCATTACTTGAGCGTGGTTACAGACAATGCTTGTTCAACGATTTGACCCTTTCTGCATACCTATTTGTCGCATGCCTCGGTCATATCTTGTACTGTATCTTGTATTTATAATTCACAACTAAAATTATTTAGTTGGTAAAAAAAGAAGATAACAGCGTTTTAAATTTTTTATCTATGTAATCATGATGTCTTGGCGTTTTGTTTTCCGTATTTTATTATTGTTATGCTGAATATGAAGATTAAGGAATAAAAGCCAAAGAATAAAAAATTCATACTTTTCTAAAGAAAAAATAGAGGAATTTGAGTAAAAAAGGGTAGATTTTTCCTTTTTCATTAAAGAAAAAAGATGATTGGTAAACAGGTCTACTTTTAAAAGATTTGCAAGATATTTTGTTTTTGAGAGGAGTAAATACATATCTATATTTTCATCTGGACAAATAGATTTTTGAAATAAATGCCCAAGTCATTCTTATAGTGTTATTGCAAAAGCTTTGAGTAATTAAAGTACCAACATTCACCTAATTTCGCCATAATATTTATCTCAACTTTCGTGGTTTCCATATAATTACTGTAGACGTATGGATTTCATTATAGAGGCTTTAAGCCTGATTTATTATTTGGATTTAACTCTTTGGGTTAAAGTGACAGTGCTTAGAGAGTTAGGCCTAATTACATTTGGATGATCATGGGAGTTTTGATATGGTAGGCTTGGAGTAGGGCCCGTTGGAATTGGCCTATCTAATTCCAACCTTTCTCAAAGTGGCTCACACACATTACAATGAAGGCCTTAATGGGCTTGGGTCCATAAAGGAGCCCACATCCATATCCATAATGAGAGGGACTCATCCTGGCCGTTAGTCGTCTGTCTCATCTGACGGATGACATCAACAACTAGATTCTCTATAAATACTCTTAGTCCTTGCTTCATTTGGATGAGTGAAATCTTGGACAAACACCATCGTGCTATAGGATTTCCATTTTTGTGAATCGATTACTTGACTCACTCAAGAACGCACATAATATTCGTGGTACTTAGTGAGGTTGATGCTTTTTAGCTCCCTCACCTATCACACGTGTGTTAGAGCCTATTGAGACTGCCTACTCCTCCCTACACGATTCTCTCTTGATCACACTTGCACGTGTTGTTTCCCTAGGTCACGTGTAGCGCGATAGTCATGCGACATGCACGTGATCATTGCATCCGGAATCATACTCACACATTTTTGGCAACTCTACTAGGGAAAGGGAAATTAACACTCGCATGATGGCATCTTTAAGAAAGAAACCCATCGATCCTACTGAGAGTACAACTCAAGAAACTAATGCTAATCTCGAGGCTGCTGAACATGACATGCTAGCACTTGAGGATGTGAACCAACCTACTGCTGCTCAAATCGACAATGCTGCAATCTTGCATGCTGTGTAAGAAAATACCAAGCAAGTCAATCAATCAATGCAAGAGTCTACAAGACAATTCCAACAATTCATGATAATGTTTGCTTAGTATTTGCCTAGTATAGTTGCTATTACTGCCACGCAACAAGGTACGACTTCGTTGACCCCTGTTGTTGTTGCGCAACAACGCACTTCTCAAGCACCTCAAGCTGCTCAACCTGCTAATCCTACTCTTATTCTTGAACAAGACCCTACTAGAATTGGAGAGCAAATCTGTCATGCCCCGAGGGTACCCTAAACGTGACAGTCCGTCGTACACAATACTAAAGCCTAGGAATGACTACCTCAGTCACGCAAAGGCTTCCATATCATGCACAAGGCGTACATCACCAACCAAGGGAACGCATCGGAGTAGCACAATTTATATTGATAATAAATAAATAGCAAGGCAAAGAGAATACTTATCATAAGACATAAACATATTACATTTCAATTCTTAGGGATATTTCCCTCTATTATCTTCAAATAAATATACATCACTAATCATATAGGTCGTTACATATAAAGAATCTTACAACATTATTTCATCTTATGATTCCATTTCCTTCATAGAAGCTTAAAATCCTTTCATGACTTCTTAATATCATGATCCTTGATTTAAGCCACGAGTATACCTATTTCAACAAAATCTATAGGGGTATAAGCTACAACTAGCTTAGTGAGATATTCCTTTTCATTCACACCATATATTCAAACAAGTTCATTTAGATTTTCACGCAAATGCTATGCAATCAATGCAATAACCACATGATTACGCAAATATATATAGTTATCCGGAAACTATATATATAATGGATTTACCCCTCCGTATCAAAAGTTAGGGAATCGGGGTTGAAGGTCCTCAACTTTCTACTGCTAGTCCCCAGGTCCTTACCCACAACGTTCGGTTGGCTCAGCTCCGAACCTAGAGTCGCTTTCCTCGAGCGATTTGGATTCTCCAGGAAGGAACATGGCCCGTGACACCGCACGATCATAGCCAATCCAACTCTTCCGAAATAGATGTGACTCAATGGATGCTATGCATGAGCGTTTTATTTTTCTTAAGCCAAACCTTAATAAGGTTTATTAGGAGCGATCAATCAATTTAGCAAATAATAAACGAGCATACAAGTAAGCAACAAAGTTATTTAAACAAACAGTTCGAAGTTGCGATATTCTTAATTCTTATTTCACGCATAAACATAGAATCATGTATATAATCCCGAATTCCCCAAATATATATCCATTTTTATCTTTTCTTAGTATACTATTGCTATGACTTTACAAGCACAAGCAAGGTAACGAAATTAGGAGGAATAACTCACTCGTCCATTTTGCTATCTCCTTAGTCGTAGTAATCCTTGGGTAGGGTATTCTTGTATCCTTCGTCACCTAGACAAAAAAAATACCCATAATAAGTCTTTCATGAAATTTCTATTCTTAGAGATTCTAAACTTTTCTTAAAATCATGGTAAAATCGTATTAGAAGAAATTCCAACTTAAAATGGCCATAACTTTGCTCATTTTAACTCGGAATTTCATATATAATATACCGTTTTCTACCTATTTGAAAAAGTCTATCTATTTCTAAGGTTATCTTTGCCATATAAGGTCATTTGGGTTCTAAAAATATTGGGTATAGATTTAAAACGAATTATTTCTAAACTTTTGAAAATCCATTTTCTAACTCAACCTCATTCAAAATTCCTTTGGTAAACATATATATATATATGTGTGTGTGTGTGTGTGTGTGTGTGTGTGTACATAATTGATAAATCCTTTGAGTATTTAGATAAGCTCACTTTATATACAAGATTTCTAATGGTAGTGTCTCAACAATTTATTTCATAAAAACAATTCCTTTTAAAGTGTTAAAACTTATCTTGATAAATTCATTTTCAAGTATTTGGAAGAAACTTTATATTTTCATTATAAATGAGTATATTCTTATTTTATTTTCTTCATTCCTTTTTCCAAAACAAGTTAAATTTTCCTTTAACCTTTAGTTTTGCATAAATTTTACTCCTAGTGATTTAAGATCAATTTATCAAAAATATATTAAGTTGTTGAAAACCTTTTCATGATTTTGTATTTATGATGGTTTTAGAAAATGAGTCTTGTTTTCTTATATTCATTTCTAAAATATAATCTTTTGCTTTCCAAAACTTGTTCTTTTATTTCTTTTGAAAAGAATCATCTTTACTGATAAAATCGATTATCATTAATCTTACTTTATTTATATTCTTTTGAAAATAAGTTCCTTCTTTTGAAAATCATTATTTTTTCCTAAGTGAGTTCATAACTTTATGGGTTGAATTTATCTTAACTTTAGAAACTAGTTTGTTCCTTAGTTTTGTTATGGAGTGAAAAAGAGTTTAAATTTTTAAGCTTTTTGTAAAAACTTTTAATAAACAAATTATTTTACTAAAACTTAAGTTACCATAATATACAAAGAAAATATTTATTTCATATGTTTCCTTCGTAAACTATCTTTGTTATTTAAGAAAACTTTGAGAAAACTTGTATTACTTTAGTTTTATTATTGTTGATAATAACTTCATGATTTTGTGATAAATCATATAATTGAAAATCTAGCTTTGAGTTCATTTAGTAAAGTATAATTCTATTTTTAGATTAGTTGAGACATTATCATTATGTAAATGCAAGTATTATGAACATATAAAGTAATAAGAACATAAGAAAATACTAGAAACAAATAATAAGCAAGAGAATAAAATATCAAGTATTGGAAACCTTAGCTTCATCAAGGTATCCCGGTCAAGTATTGGAGCCTTAGCTTCATCAAGGCATCCTGGGACTAAGAACGGACTAGTCCCGAAAGATTAAAAAAAAATAAATAAAAGATTGTTTTGACTTGATATGGACAAGTCTAAGACTAGAAAGACTAGTCTTAATAACAACATGAAATAAATAAATTGCATAACTTGAAAGTAAATAAATAACAAATGAGCTTATATGCTCTAAATAAATATATATACATAACACTATATATATAAGTTAGATTAGAAGCAAATAATAACAATAATAATAACAACATAATAAAATAGAAAGCTTATGTACAAGAACAAAATATGAACATGTTGTTGCTTTTACTACTCATATGAGTTTCAAAACAACACCATAGTCATGCTCAGTTACATGACATGGATAATTAGATGGTTGAAAGAAATTTTTACCTAAGGTATTCTTGTGGTGTAAAGATGGTAGTGAATGTATGGTTATGTGGTTATAAAGAAATGGTAGTTGTATTGTATAAAGGGAAATTCTTGTGAGTATTTGGTGAAAAAGAGTTTTGGTAGAGGAAAAGTTTATAGAGAGAGTTTGGTAGTGAATTTGAGAGAGTTTTGGTAGTGAAATGAATTGTGTGAAAGAATAAAAGAGGAATGGGGTATTTATAGAATTTTTTAAGTGAAATTTTGATGTAATAAAATAAATTAAAAATAAAATTATATAGAGAAGAAAGAGGGAGGGCTGGCACCTATGAGAGAGAAAGAGAGGGTATTTTGTTTGTTTTGTAATTTTGTAAAGAAAATAAATAATGTGTAAGGTTTTATGTGAATAAAGTTGTTTGGTAATGTAATAAGAAAATAGGTATGTAGGTAGTAAGAAATAGGTGTAAGAAAAAGTAGATAGTGAAATAGTAATGATAGTAGAAAAATACTATGAATAGTAAAGACAATTAAAGTACCGGTAGTAATAAAAATACGAGTAATAATGCGATATCTGTAATTTTTAGCGACCGAAAAATTCTAAAACTGATTTTTTTGGAATCCTTATATTTTTACGAGTCTATTGGTATAAACATAATATTTTTAATATTCCGAGCTTCGGGACACGCTTTTCGAGTACTGATCCCGTTTGAGTCCAAAGGACACTCGAATTTCACGAATTTGATATTTTTATGCTATCCTATATTATTACGAACTATTTTAAGCTATTGGCTTGATTTCGTTTTCTAGGGTTTGAAAACACGGGATTGCTAGATCTTAAACACTAGGGTTTGTTATAGGCTTTGTTGACCTTAGGGTTCCGGTTTGACTTCCGGTTTCGTCGAGATATTTGTAAGATCGTATAATTTTTTAGTTTTGATCGTTTTATATTTTTAGCTCGACATCTATGTTTTATCTTATTTTATTTGTGATTAAATAGTTTTTTTTTCTCGGGATCGTTTAACCGAGTCTAGGGTTATGAGTTGACTCAGTTTGACTTTTGGTGAAAATTGAAAATTGTGATTCTAAAATTTTACTAAAGGATTTAAGATTTTATCATTTCATTGTTAAGTGGTATTTGGATCTATCGCTTTGATTTGCGTTTTAGGAATTGGATAGATGATTTAATTGGCGTACGGATATTGATTATACTGGTAGTTGGACTTTATATTTTGTTTCAAGGGTTCTCGTTTACTCAAGATTGAGAAAACTCGTTTTTGATCTTATTTGGAATTAAGTTTTAACTTGGTTCAATTTTTAGGGTTTCGTTTCCGATGTTTGACTAGGTCTAGAATTGGGTTTTTATCTTGAGTCGATTTTTCGAGATTTGAATTTTGATATTTGGACTTCTAGGATTATTTTTAAGAATTATGAAATTTTCAGGGGTTTACAAATTCCCTCCATTGGAGCCTATAGTTACATAACCACCTGCACCTCAAGTAATGAATGCAAGGGTTCAACTTGGAGCACTATCAACCTCCTAGCCTACATTACATGCTCAACCTGGAGGATCTTCATCTTCACAGGCTACACCACAAATTGTTATGGTGGACCTACTGTTCAACCCAATGCAACCCACTCCAAACGGCCACTCCGGCTACACCAGTTGAAGTTACTACTTCAACTTCTAAAGGTACTTTCGTCACGAAGGAAGATCTGGACATGTACCTGAGGGAAATACAAGCTAAGTCTAATGTAGGAGTATTGGATCTCAAGCTCCATACAATCAACGTATTGCTGCTAAGCCATACCTTCAGGATTATGTGAGTCCCAAATTCATGCTATTCAATGGTAAAAAGGGAAGTGCCAAGGAACATTTGTTGAAGTTCATTGAAACATAGAAGTTTATGGATTTGATGATTTGAAGTTGAAAGAATTTTCTAAGTCCCTCACAGAGAAAGCGTACACTTGGTACGTCAATCTTCCCCCCAGATCTGTAGATTCATGGGCAACCATGTGCAAAATGTCTCTAGAGAAATTCTTCTCCATACAAGAACAGGTGACCTTGACTGATATGGGACGGATTTGTTAGAAGCCCAAGGAAGACTTGATGGATTATATTGAGCGCTTTAGGGAGCGTTCACTAGACATTCAAGACATATGTGACGAAAGAGAGTTGGTGAAAATTTGCACCCAAGGCATGTTCACCGAATATGCGGTGCATTTGGAAAATCTCTCCTTAGCCTCATTCTCCACTTTGGTTGAGAATGCGCAAAGGACCAATAATTCGGTTGCACGACAAAAAGGAGGAAGTGCTAAGTTTAACAAGAGAGAACCATCGGTAAATTTAGCTCAGAGTGAAGATTCCAAAGATGAGAAGAAACGAAGAGTTGAAAAGTTTGGATGTGAGAGAACAAAAGAAGCACAAACATATCCTTGCTCAATGGGAAAGGTATACGTTGTGCTAGATCAGTAGTTAAGAGATGGAAATCTCAAACCCCCAAGAGTAGAACGTTTTCCAACTCAGGAAGAAAAAAATAATCCTCAATTTTGTAGATTTCACAGGATTGTGGGGCATCCTACTAGGGATTGTTTTACTTTGAAGAGGATCTTTAATGAAAGAGTTGAGAATGGTGAACTTATCATCAAGAATAATGATGTCAGAAATAATCCACTTCCAGCTCATGGCAATCAACGTGGTACTATGAATACCATTACCCATGACCCTGCTATAATGGAGTCAACAGACATACAGCTAGTTGGGGGACATAAAGAAAATGACAATACACTCAAAATTGAAACTCATGGGGATGATAATGTCATCTTTACTTTAATGAAGACTTCAAATTTTAAGAATTTCTTTGATCCCCTTGGATTTGATGATCATGCATGATTTGCAACAACGACTGTACTTAACCAAATTGTACAAGGTCATTATAGTGAGTGCGACATAATTCAACTTAAGAAAGGAGTGGTCTCTACAAGGGACCATGCAATTACATTTACTAGAACTGATGCGCACTTGAAGGACTTCAATCATAATCGTCCTTTGTATATAGAGAGTGTACTCAATGGTTACCCTATCAAGAGGACATTTATCGATAATGGATCCTCACTCAATATCATGTCCATGTCTATTTTCAAAGCTGCAAGAATAGATATCCGATACTGATGAAGCATCCCATCGCAGTGAACAATTTTCAATCTTCCACAATGACAATGGGTTATGTCAAAGTAAGTTTTAAAGTTGTGTCCATTCATAGCCTCGCTACATTTCATGTAATTGATGCATCGGTATCTTACCACCTTCTCGTAGGAAGGACGTGGCTGCACGAGTACAATATGATACCCTTAACACAACATCAGTGCATGAAAGGTCATTGGAGTGGAAGTGATATCCTAATCCATGCGACAAAGAATCCATTCAATCGTAATGAACTCCACTTTGCTGAAGCTACCTTTTTCTATGAATATGAAAATGAAGTAGATATGACTTTAGTGGAATCCCACGTGAAATCACTACCCATAGGAGAAGAAATTAAGACTCGAGAATTTAAAAAGAGAAAGAAGCGTGGCTGTCGTGGAGGAGTAAAGAAACACAAGAAGGCTTATGATAGGATGGAAATGTAAAGCAGTGCATGAATTGAAGAAAGAGCTGTTTATAACCAAGAGTGTTATTATCATATCTCATTCATTTCCTTTCTATTTTGTGTAAACCAAGCATTAGATGCTTTTACCTAATGAATGAACTGTATTACTCAATCAGTGAGTATTGTTCGTGAAAATATGATGGTGTGATCACTTATCTTCCTTTTCATCGCTATTGTCGTTGCAAAGTAAGAAACTAATCTTCTTAACACGCAAAGCTAGTTTCAAAAAAAAAAAAAAAGGATCGACATTAGATTGAGTAAGATTACCTTTTAGTAATGAAAGAGAAACAATAACAAATATAACATTTGATTTAGACATCGTTGCTGACGGGTCAAAGCTTAGCTCCCAGGTGCATGATGTTGATAGCTCATCACCACTTTCTTTTTGATATTTCTAGTTGTCAAGTAGTGGAGATAATCCCCTCGAAAACCCTATTGAACAAAGTAATCCTTGGCATGTGGTATTTTACACAAGTACTATATAGTTGAGTAGTGGGAAATACCCCCTTGACTAATAAAAATTTATCTATAACAAATGCTATCGCAACATGTGTCACGCCCCGAGGGGTACCCTAAATGTGATAGTCCGCCGTACACAATACTAAAGCCTATAATGACTACCTCAGTCACGCAAAGGCTTCCATATCATATACAAGGTGTACATCACAACCAAGGGAACACATCGGAGTAGCGCAATTTATATTGATAGTAAATAAGTAACAAGGCAAAGAGAATACTTATCATAAAACATAAACATATTAAATTACAATCCTTAGGGGCATATCCCTCTATTGTCTTCAAATAAATGTACATCTTAGAATCAACATAACACCAATCATATAAGTCATTACATATAAAGAACCTTACAAAATTACTTCATCTTATGATTCCATTTCCTTCATAGAAGCTTAACATCCTTCAATTACTTCCTTAATGTCATGATCCTCAATTTAAGCCACGGGTATACATGTTTCAACAAAATCTATAGGGGTATAAGCTACAACTAGCTTAGTGAGATATTCCTTTTCATTCGCACCATCTTTCAAGCAAGTTCATTTAGATTTTCACACATATGCTATGCATACAATGCAACAATCACGTGATTACACAAATATATATAGTTATCCGACAACCATATATAGAACTGATTTACCCCTCCGTATCGAAGGTTAGAGAATTAGGGTTGAAGATCTTCGATCTTCTACTGCTAGTCCCCAGGTTTTCACCTACGGTGTTCGGTTGGCTCGGCTCCAAACCTAGAGTCGCTTTCTCCGAGCAATTTGGATTCTCCAGGAAGGAACATGGCCTATGTCACCGCACGATCACAGCCAATCCAACTCTATGCGTAGGAGTAGCAGCCTTCCGAAAGAGATGTGACTCGATGGATGCTATGCGTGAGCGTTTTATTTTTCTTAAGCCAAACCTTCTTAAGGTTTATTAGGGGGCGATCAATCAATTTAACAATTAATAAGTAGTCATACAAGTAAGTAAAAAAAATTATTTAAACAAGCAGTTTGAAGTTGCGATATTCTTAAATCTTATTTCACGCATAAACATAGAATCACATATATACACATAATCCCGAATTCCCCAAATATATATCCATTTTTATATTTTCTTAATATACTAATGCTACTACTTTACAAGCACAAGTAAGGCAACGAGATTAAAAGGAATAACTCACTTGTCCATTTCGTGATCTTCTTGGTCGTAGAAATCCTGGGGTAGGGTATTCTCGTATCTTCTTAGTCGTAGAAATCTTCTTAAACACTAGGGTTTGTTATAAGCATTGTTAACTTTTAGGGTTCTGGTTTAACTTCCGATTTTGTTGAGTTATTTGTAAGATCATATAATTTTGGAGTTTTGATTGTTTTATAAATTTAGCTTGATATCCATGGTTTATCTTATTTTATTTGTAATTATTTAATAGTTTTTAGTTCTCATGATCGTTTAACCGAGTCTAACGTTATAAGTTGACTCAGTTTGACTTTTGGTGAAAATTGAAATTTCTGATTCTAAAATTCACCAAAGAATTCAAGATCTTATCATTTCGTCGTTCAGCGTTATTTGGATATATCGTTTGTTTTAGGAATTGGGTAGATCCTTTGATTGGCGTACGAATGTTGATTCAATCGATAGCTGGATTTTATATTTTGTTTCAAGGATTCTTGTTTTCTCAATACTCAGAATTTTCGTGTTTGACTTGATTTAGAATTTGGTTTTAACTTGAGTCGATTTTTAGGATTTAAATTTTAATATTAGACTTCTAGGATTATGAAATTTTTAGGGGTTTACAGCATGAGCACGATTAGTAAAACTGCTACCGTCGTTGCATGAGCGCGATTGGTAAAACTGCTGCCGTTGCTACATGAGCGCGATTGATAATGAATGTTACTCGTTGCATAGGCATGAATATTCATTTTTCCTTAAATGGATTGTCTAAACATTATCGAGAGGAAGTAGCAGTGCTACTCCAATGCACACGATAATGTAAGGATTCCACTCATCTCTTATATTAGATAATATTACTGCTTGGTTGAACCTTTGCTCCTAAGTGCGTATCATCATAAAGAAAAAGGCATGTTTTAAAACTAAGTATTGTGTTTCAATGACAATCCTTGTTATCTAGACATGCTCTTTGTCTATGATGCCTATAATAACTTTACAAGCATCTAAGCGATTGAAGTGATCCTACTATTGCATCTTTTCATGTGTTGCAACTATATGAGAGCTAGTACTCTAGAGCGCATGATGACCAGATGTATCATCAAGGCGAAAATAAGTATCAAGAATATAAATGGATATAGAGTTGATGAGTTGATTTTATTTTCATGGTCAGTTTCACACATTCGATACAATTCATATTGAAAAAAAAAAGAGAGACAATATTGCATGACCAAGAAGATTACAATGAAGGAAGGCACGAGTGGATGCCCATCACAACTCAATAAATTCTAGGCGTAATGCACATTTATGGTGCTTGAAGTACAAAATGCTTGTTTGTGTGTGATCCTCACTTATGCAAGAATACATGAAGTTCATTTGAGCAATATGCTCAAAACGTGTACATGCATGTGACACTAGCTTGCTCATGAGACTGCATTGCTCTTATACCATTCTGCTACAATTAGTCAATTAAAAGTACATGCATGAAAATAATACTTGTCTTCAAACAAAGTCGATATGTTCCTTCAAGATATTGCAATGATGGCCTAAGCAAGTTCAAAGGAGCATAGGAAAAGACATACAAACTTGAGTACAAAAAAAAAAAAAAGCATCGTATACACTATAAGATGTGACAAGCATATGTGCTAGATTTATACAAAGCAAGTGGGGCAAGGATATGTTATAAAGTCTTAAGGAGTGCTGGTATAGGATTCATTATATATGCTGACTCATACTTCGAGTGAAACCATCAATCGTCATCCATATTATCAAAGTGAAGGTTCTCGTGCCATTTTCCAAAACACAGCACGAGTCATCAACAACTTGTCTCCTATCTCTAATTTTCTGACAAAGTCAATGATACATACCAGACGATTGTCTACTTTGGAGTATTTACTTATTATGATATCTTTCATCTACAAGATGGTGAAGAAAGCAAGTTTCATACTAAAATAATAAAAAAAAAAGGAGAAAGAGTCTTGGTACAATGAAAAGTAGATGAAGTTGTTTATGCAAAACCTTGATTTAGAGGACAATATGTACTATTTGTGAACTCAAATTAACAGCATGAGACATACACAACAAGTGTATTAGCTACCAAAATATCGCATTCATTTACTAAACAACTAGGCGCACAAGATGAAAAAGAGTCTCCTCTTACAGTAGTACAGTTCCAAGATCATCACATGGGCGAGTAAGACACAAACAACTAAGGAGAGCCTCTCTCATAGAGGTACGGTGCCAAGATCATCACGTGAGGAATGGAACACAGACGTAATGTGCGGTTCCAAGATTGCCACATAAAATTTAGGACACGGATGACTGAGAGTGTCATCATACAGTGCATGGTCTCAAGATTGCCATTAATGTGGTCGAAACACGGAAAACAAAGAGCTTAGTCTTAAAAATCATGAGGCACCATGGTCATTAGATGAATGAATGGAACACATGGTAAATATGAATGTAGGAGTTGAGTATTCTTTTTGAATGTATTCAAGAATCATTAATGGTTGATGATACTAATATGATCTTAAGTAGGTAGTCTATAAAGCGAAAAACCATACTTGTAAAAATGAAGTCAAGCGGATGTATGATGAAGATTCAATGCTTCAATCTAAAGCCCTGCAATGCAAGAAAATGAGATGAGTTCATTTCACAAACAAGAAGGTTTGGCTCATGCAGAATTCTATTATCATGAAGACATATATAATAAAAAGCACACACATTCTTTGATAAACATCAAGCCTACTTATGATGACTCTACAAGACAAGGCATTGAATGAGCAAAAGATTCAATACATTTATATGGTTGAGGTTCATCGAACTCTGTGTGTGCTGAGATAGTTGAGAATTTTGTTAAGTTGCAGAAGCTGAAAGAAGCTTTTGATATTATTCAGACCATGAGGAATTTTAAGTTTATTCTTGCATTTCCAACATTTATTATATTGATTGATGCTGCTCTCTCCTTGTTAAGATGAGATGAAAAGCAATTCTCATCAAGCAGATATTGTTCTCTACAATGTTTGCATAGACTCTTTTGGTAAAGTTGGCAAAATAGATATGGCATGGAAATTCTTTCACGAGATGAAACTACATGGCATAGTACCTAATGATGTCTAAAGAGTAGTTTCCTGCACAATCCAAAGGGGACTATGGCATCAACAGACACCAAAGAACAAAAGGGTAATGATAGCATGCGATCATCTTGGCCTACTAATGAAGCGTAAGTTTCCTGCTTGAAGAGTGGGAATCCTGCAAAGGATGCATTGGCAATATATGTACCAAAGAGAAAAGGTCTGCTCATTTTGGATATTAGATGGAAATAGCCATAGCATGATGTATAATACCGATTCAATTCCCGGGGTCTCCTAAACAAAGCTCAGTTCTTAAAGTTTCTAAGCTATTGGATAATTACCTAGCAGAAGTAGCAAAATTGGAGATAGGTTCAATGAGACCTTTGGTGATCATAGCTCAGAGCAATGTAGTGTCAAGATCATCCAGAGCTCTAGCAGATGCATATGTCATTTTAATAGATTTTACTTCACGTCCTCCTATTACTAACTGAACAGCAGTCTCTTGAGTTTTTCAGCAAGCATAACAAATGGCTTAAGCTCGTTGAGAACCTCAGCTAGAACCATTGGACCACTTACTGTAGCAGCAAGCTCTCCTTTTAGAGCTCCAACAATAGCTTGAGCAATTTCAATGGCAACTCCTTCCTAAGCTTCCATAGTACTGGCTCCAAGATGAGGTAAGTGACAGTAACTCTCTCGTGCTTAATCAACTTGCTCTCCTTTGGAGATGGCTCCACAGTGAATACATCAAGAGTTGCTTGTGCCACTATCCCAGCATCCAGTGCCCTCACAAGAGCATCTTCATCAACGACATCTCCACAGGAAACATCAACATCATCAATGGCTTCATTAAACCTGACTAGGTTAATACCTATTGTACGGGCATGATCTGCTGGGGCATAGGGGTCATGAGCAATCACATGCATACCAAGACCTTTAGCACGGTGAGCAACTTCTGATTCTGTATTGGCAATCAATAGAGCGATCCTTTGTTCAGCGGCTACAACCATATTGGCAGTGGGAGCATTAACAACCAAATAGCCATGATTCTGTAGTAGCACTCAGATCTACTCTATTAATACCAACACCAACTCTTCCAACCAAATTCATAACATTAGCTGAGCCATTACCAGATCATGCCAGAATTGTCAATGATGGTCTCTATCAAGCTATCAATATATTCCTCAAAAGCGATAAAAGAGAACATTGAACATTATGGGTTCAAGATGCTTTACCTTCAATACTTCAAGTCAAGTTGAAGAGTTACTCAAATGTGGCTATGTCATTGTGGAGATAGAAAAAAGATAAGCTGACTGCAAGAATGAAAACGCTACCATAGACAACATCAAGAAAGTTAGATTTAAAATACATAAACAGAAATAAAAGATAAGTGTTGAAAGAAACCTGTTGGTTGAAGAACAAAGATGAAGGAAGAAGACAAGCTGTCCCTACCTAATAGACTATTGAAAAAAAAATGAAGAAGGAAATAGAAAGTGTTGGCAAATAAAGTAAGGATTTCATGGGGGAAACAAAAGACGTCCCATGTGCTGGAATAAATAGAGCATTATATTGTACCATGATGTACTACAACTATCAAATTATGACACCTGTCCCAAGTAGTACAATATTGTAACAGTCTTGGCAGATATGTGTGTTGGCAGCAAGGGACATTCGTCTTTCAAAAAAAAAATGAGGAAAGCTGCTGCTTTCAAAGAAATTAAGTTTGGAATTCAGGCATGCTGAGTGTGCCTATCCTCAACTGAGCAAACAACAACAAGAGCATAAAAGGAAGCATTTCGAGCACATAAAGCACCGAACTGAGCCGCCATTCTACAACTTACAAATTTAAAATAAAAGAAAACTTTATTTATCATCACAAGGATATCCTTGTGATGTTCCCTCTTATGCAGGTAAGACAAGCAGCGGTACAGGACAAGCCGATCACTCACTACAGCAGGCAACTAGAGTGCTATCATTGCTAGGCCATGCATCAGCGAAAGCATTGCTTAATGGAAGGAAACTCATTAATATGCCAATAAGAATAGAAAAGTTGGTCGTGTCATGTTTGACTTAACATGGCGAAGTAAATAATGCATTATAGCTATTTTCTGGGATACTCGAAATGATCTCGAACTGGAAATAGGGTCATTAGATGGAGTACAGGAACACACCTCTCAAGAATATATTACTAGGAAGGCAGTCATTTCACATTGATAGAATAAAAAAAGTAATTCTCGAGCAGCCTTAAGTGCTGATACAATATGAAAACATCATGGATATTTCACACATCCCACCAATGAACCACAACGTATTTCTGATTATCAAGTTGAATGGAAAAGGGAGAAATACAACAAAACTCTATATAAATGTAGTCCCATATAAAAAAAAAAAAAAAAAAAAAAAAAAAAAAAAACCGCTTAGCTAGACAGGATAGAGGAATAACTTAATTTTCAAGTCTAGAAGAATTTCATATTTCTCCAAATGGAATAGGTAGCAATTGCCAATGCTTGAAACCTAAGAATTCATAGGAAAGAGCAATGGACCTTCTAGTCACTCTAATATTATTCAGTCGCTTTTTCCTTTATCAGATGATGGAAATCAGATGCCTGATAGTGACACAGACTTGGATGAAGATTTCAGTTCAGATGCAGATAATTTAAGCATTGTTTCTATTCCAAAGGACTTGCAAGATGCTGTGGCATTGTCAAATGAAAAACTTGATATTGAGAGATGAGTTAGCATTGGATAATAATCTATGCAATGCTCTTATATCCTTTTATTTAAGAACTAGACAGATGGAACAGGCAGACTGCTTATTTAGAAGATGGAATCAAGAGACCTAGTTTCTTGGAATTCGGTTATTACAGGATATGCATCAAATGGCGAATGCTCAAAGACATTGAAGTTGTTTCTTAAATTACTATCAGCAGAGACATTGGTTCCAAATTTTATCACTCTAATCAGTGTCCTTCCTGCATGTGCTTGCCTACAAAACCTACAGCTTGGCAGGCAGATTCATGCTTATGTACTATAACGCCCTACCTTGTGTAATGATACAACAGTTTCCAACAGCTTCATTAATTTCTATACAAAATGTGATGACAACTATGCTGCATTGAAGACATTTTTAACGCTTTCAAGAAGAGATCTGATTTCTTGGAATTCCATACTTGATGCCTTTTCTAAGATAACAGATCAATCACAGTTTCTGGATATTTTGGAATGGTTGTTCTTAGAAGGAAAAATCCAGACCATCGGGCAAGTAGAGCTGCAACCACTTTTCTAGCAACAAAGCTCTCTCGGGAAGTAGCCATTATCAAAAGCTTAAGAATGGGCTCGGAAGTGTTGGATTATGTGAAACTATTTCAATTGAAGCAAATTGAGAATTTCCTAAGCGACCTGAATGGTGGTGGAATAAGTGACAGTAGCATCCTTGAAGTGTTAGTCAATAGGTATATTGACATCTTGGATACTCTGAGGAAACATCCTTCCAAATCTCAAACATTAGAATGTTATCTTGGTTTACTAGTTGTTTCTGGAGAGCAATTGCCACATGGTGATCCAATGATTCTGTCTGACTCATTAGATAAGTGCTTATTTGTGTCTGTTAATGCAAAGGTTATCAATTTCTTTATGGATGTGTTCTCAGATGAGCTTTGCCCTTATCTGAAGCAAAAACTACAGAGGAAGTTCCTTGGGATGGAGTTGCATCCCCTTTTCAGATGGTTGGAGAAGAATTTATTGGGTTGTGCAATAGAGGCTTCCGGTAGTAATGAAGATGCAAAAGGCAGTTCGATCTCAGTTCGGGATTCAATCTTAACTTTTCTTGTTTGTCTTACTTCTTTCTCTAATGAGCCACCATCTAGTGAACTCCACAGTCATTTGTTCGAAGCTCCGCTAGAGGGTGTCCAGTCTGTTGAGGGTACAGAACTTGAAGCAGTAGGAGAAGCTTTGCAGATGACGTTTGAAAATGAGCAATAGGAGAAATGTCAAAATGATAAAGATTTTATTTGGCATCAAGCTTATGGTAGTGAACATTGTACTGGAACAAAAGATGAAGTATCAACACGTGCATCAACTGAAATGAGGGAAAGTGTTACTTATGATAGGGAAGTCTTGTTTGTCAACAATGACTTCAGTGAATGGTGTAATGGCTAGTTGTCTTGCAAGGGTGGTAACTGAAAGAGGAATGAAGAGGCTAGTCTAAATCGTTCTTTACGAAAGAAGCTTGTCCTTAATGATGGTTTCCCACTATGTCAAATGACAAAATCTGGAGATGAAGATCCTCATTGGCATGAGAAAGATAAGCCGTATCAACCTTCTCTTAGCAAAAGGCTTGACTTGCCTCCCTGGGCATATTCATTGCAAGATGAGAGGATTAACATTGATGGTGCTGGAAGAACACAAGTCAAGCCTAATGTCATGAGAGGAATCAAAGGTACCGTGCTGTCAATTGTCAGGATAAATGCCTGTGTAGTTAGGGACAATGGTTCCTTTGTTTCTGAAAACCGGTCAAAAGTCTGGGGAAAGGACAGGCACTTTTCACGATCTGCTTGTCCATATTCAAGTAGTGATATGAAGAGATCTACAGAAGGCAGCTCCAGATCAAGAACTATTGATGAGCACAACTTGCATAATGTGAGAAAGAGTGTTGTGGCCCTTAACATACCAAAGGACCGTGTATGCACTGTTCATGATCTACAACTACACTTAGGTGATTGGTACTTTGTAGATGGTGCTGGACATCAATGTGGACGTCTGTCATTTTCTGAGCTGCAGGTCCTTGTAGATCAAGCAATTATCCCAAATCATAGCAGTGTTTATAGGAAACTTGATAGGCTGTGGATTCCAATTAGTGGTGCTGGTGAGACTTCTAAAGTTGTCTACAATATTCAAGTTGAGAACAATTTATCTTCTACGTCTTCTGTTGGACCTCAATCCAAAAATACACACAAGTCGAGAGTTTGCTGCTGCTATCAATGAGGTCCTAAATCCCTAGATCACTGCTAAACAACCAAAAAAGAGATTGAGAAACTTACATACAGGAAATTAGATCTTGATTTCCGAGCTGGCAAAAGAGCACGCCTATCAATTGATGAAAGTGAGGAGGAAAGGGATGAAGATCTACAAAATATTAGGACTGAAACATATTTTGGGGATTTGTGTGGCAATGCTACTTTTTGTGACCACATTGGATCATCTGGATTGTTGGATGGTCAAATGTTCACTCGGGTGTTCCATCTTCTAAGATCAGACTTGAAAACCCTTGCAATTGCTTCGATTACCTGTAAACAGTGGAGAGCTGCAGTCAGGTTTTACAAGGATATATCAAGAGAGATAGATGTGTCATCATTAGGTCCCAGTTGCATTGACTCTATTTTGTAGAGTATTATGAGTGGTTATGACAGAGAAAAGATAAATGCCTTAATTCTCAAAGACTGCAGCATCATTACATCCGACATGCTTGAAGAAATTCTTCAAACATTTCCTTGTCTTTCAACAGGGATCTTCAACTCAGTACATAGGGTGGCCAACAGCCCCCTATGCCCAGTGCAGGTGCACAAGATGCAAAAATAGATCCTTAGAAACGCCTTCAAGCAACATTGCAACTTGCAGCTGCTCTTCTTCAGCAAACTCAACAAGAGAAAGGAAACTGATTATAATAGAATTTAAAGTACTGGAATGAGGCATTATAGTTACAACAACTGCTTCTATCTATGTTCTGATGAATGGAATATGTGATGAATGTTTAGTAAATCTAAATTTTATGCTCAGATTTTGAAATTATAAATGCACTTATTGAAGCTTACTGAAGCTTAGTGGCTACTAAAATTCTCAAACACTGGTTCCAGCTCCATGTCCACTTTCCTATATATTGTCATGATGTGAGTTGTATAGTGAACAACCTAATTGTCCAGTTTGGTTGTCCATGCTCATAATCATGCATCCTATTATATGGCTACAAATTGGACCTCCTATTAATTCTTTCATCATATCCCAAATGTTTGAGCACTAGAGCACCCAAGAAATGTGATTTTTAAGCAATTAATTTGAGTGTCTAATTAAAAAAAAATATAGACCATAACACTTGTCAATGACCAAGAAAAGTAGGCCATGGACCTCAACATAGGCTCCAGTGTAGGACTTGTCAATCTAAACTGCACTTCTGTCTCTAAAAAAGGATTCTTCCCATAATCTTGTAGCTTCAAGTTAACAATTGCAATTTTTCCAACTCAAGATGAAGCCTCTATAACCCAAGTCATATACTTAAAATAAGTTAGAACAACCGTGTTATCAGCTGAACCACCATCACGATGATTTGACACGGGGATTATATTTAGCTAATTTGGATCAGCTAAAGGTACCCCAGCATCATTAATATTAAACCTTGGCAGCATGCTTTCCTGTCGAGACCAAGATTTTGGTGCAATCTTCGGATCAGATGAGGACATTTTTTCGTTGCTATTTTCTTGATCAGTTTCACTTCCCTGAGGAGGTCTTACTTTAGTTACAAGCTTCTTCACAGCAGAAATCCCTTAAGAACCTTCTCTAAGAGAAGTAATTGCAACATCATAAGTTTCTTTAGTAGTTGCTCCTTCTTCTAAGAACCTGATGGCATTGCGACATATTTGGTGGTGTTATGGATGGCTGCTACTGATGTTTGTTGTGTGCTAGAATGATGGAATGCTTTATAGTCTATAAAGAACTCGGTGTGATAGATTGGTCTTATTCTCAGCTGAAATTGGAAATTCCAATCTTGTCCATTATATTTGCCAGTTCAATTCGATGGTGTGGTCTTAAGTACATAGGAGTTGCCTTCTGTTAAATGGTGTGTTGTTATTCCAAACAAGTGAAGCTCGGCTTCTGATGAAAGTTTAGCTTTGTTTCATTCCAACTCCTATTATTTGGACATAAGTTTGTTCTAGTTTAACTTGGATTAGAAAACAAAATTCCTGGCAACGGTCTACTAAGAGTTATTACCAAGCAACATTCTCCACAAGCTTTTAAGGGATGCAAGAAGATGAGGTTTAGAAGGTTGCTGGTGTTTCAAAGAGTGGTGTTTTTGCTTAAATTTATTTAAAGAAAAGGACGAGGAAAGGGAAATGCTTAACTTATTCTCTCATATTTTGGAAGTTCTAGCCACTGGACATATGTCATGTGCCAAGTTGAATGTGACATGTTTCCTTTATGGACATATCTCAAGATCTTATGGACATGTTTCCTTTATGCACGTCTGAACTTTTATAAAATAGTTGCAGGGATTTCAAGAACTCCACATCACGTATTTTGTTGAATTAACAGTTTTGCATTAGAAAGTGAAAGTACATAGATGACTTCTATCCAACCTTATCTTCGTAGAGAAATGGTACATGGTGTTCTTATCCTAAGACTTCACCTCTTTTACAACAAGCTGAGTATCATCGAAGATTCCATAAAATGCAAGTAAAATCAACTTGCCAAGAAGAATTATTTATATAGAACAGAAGCGAGAGATGAATTCACATACAAAGGAAACATGCCGATACACTATTGTTTTAGGGGTGGTATAATTTCAATATGAGATAATATGCTCATCAGATGATATTACATGAATATCTCTCAAAAGAATTCAATTATTTGATGATGTTGCACCAGATTCCTACATTGCAAGCCATTAAAAAATCAAAACACCAAGCAGCAGTGCAGCTAAGTTATAACGCACATGCGCTAGATGATACTTTTGTCATTCGAAAGGGCTTGATTAATGCCCAAATCCTTTCGATATGGCTCGACAGACTTTGGTCAGGGGGCAAAATGTAGACGTATGGATTTCATTATAAAGGCTTTAAGCCTGATTTATTATTTGAACTCTCTAGGTTAAAGTGATAGGGCTTAGAGAGTTAAGCCTAATTACATTGGGATGATCATGGGAGTTTTGGCATGGTAAGCTTGGAGTAGGGCCCGTTGGAATTGGCCTGTCCAATTCCAACCGTTCTTAAATTGGCTCACACACATTACAATGAAGGCAATGGGCTTGGGTCCATAAAGGAGCCCACATCCATATCCATAATGAGAGGGACTCATCCTAGCTGTTGATCGTTTATCTCATCTGACGGACGATATCTACAGCCAAATTCTCTATAAATACTCTTAATGCTTACTTCATTTAGATGGGTGAAATCTTAGACAAACATCGTCGTGCTGTCAGATTTCCATTTTTGTGAATCGATTACTTGACTCACTCAAGAACGCACACGATATTTGTGGTACTTAGTGAGGTTGATGCTTTGTAGCTCCCTCACTTGTTACATATGTGTTAAAGCCTATTGAGACTGCCTACTCCTCCTCTCTATACGATTCTCTCTTGATCACACTTGCACGTGTTGTTTCCTTAGGTCACGTATAGAGCGATAGTCACCCGACACGCATGTGATCGTTGCATCCGGAATCATACTCACACAATTACAATAGGGGTTTTAAAAAGAAAATTGCGAAAATGGGCTCGTAAAAAAAATAACACAAAAATAGACCAATGAAGACACTATCCGAATTTTTTACTAGCCCAATTTGGTATATTTTTTGAAAACAGTACCGTTAAATTATGGTATGGAAACCCAACTTCACCTAGCACTTCAATCTACACTTTGACAAGTAACTATTTCACTCTAGCCTTGTATCTTATGTAAAAAAAAAAAAAAAAAAAAAAAAAGAAAAGAACCTGCCTTTGTACACTTTTTCTTATAAAAATAACTTTATGTATACTTAACTCATATTTTTAAGATTAAATTTTTAAAATTTCCATTATTTGATAAAGGTGAAGCACCAAATTAAAATATTTAACCTTTAAATAATTAATATCGCGATGGCAATGGTTGATGATTAATGTTATATCCTTTGGGGAAAATAATTATTTTATCTAAAAGACATAGTATATAAGGTTATAATAGTTTGTCATAAATTCTTTTCATTACTTTTTTGTCCACTTTGCATACAAGGTCAAAAGAAAACCAGCCTTTGTACATAGTAGACAATGTGTCGTCCCACTTTCTTTGCAGTTGCAACACTTTTGCTCCCTTTCCATGACTAAACAAATGACAAAAAACACAATCATTGCAGTGATGAATCCAGATCAATGGCTGATCAAATCCAATCTCTCCACTCTCTCTCTTTTCTATAAAATCTCGATCTCACTCTTTTGCCCAATCACCATAGTCAGGGCTATAAACAAATCGAGTCAAGTCGAGCCAACATAGTATCAAGTTCAAACAAAAAGGTCAAAATTCGAACTTGATGGAGCTTTACCTAATTCGATGTAATACTCGATAAGTTCGAACTCAACTCGATTAAGCTCAATTATTCTTACAAGTGGGCATAGATCGGTTAACCAGTCCATGCCCCAAATTTTTGAACCTAGCCATCATAATCGGTTTTTTTAAATGTTAAAACTAAACCAGTCCATTATTAATAGTTAACCACCTTAATAGCTAACCATTATTTTTTATCAGTATTTTCGGTTTTTGATTTTCGATTTTTAACTATTTAGCAAAATTGTTACATACTATTAAAACCTTCTCTTAACTATAATAGATAAAGTCATGCCAATTTTTGCCCAAAAGGAGAACAATACGAATAGCAACATGAAAATAATAGTCATATCTATTGTTTCAAAGCCTCTCAAACTCATCCCCCAAAAAATCAAACGCTTATATATTTTTTTTACTTTTTTTTTCCATCACAACACCAACAATTTTTAAAAGAAAATAGATAAATAAATAAAAACTTTATCCATATAGATAGAACTATCATATCATAAAGTCATGTCAGTTCATGCACAAAAAGAGAACAGTACGAATAGTAACACGAAAATAATAGTCATATCTATTGTTTCAAATCCTCTCAATCTCATTCCAAAAAATCGAATGCTCATATTTTTTATTACTTCTTTTCCATCACAACACCAACAGCTTTTAAAAGAAAATAGATAAATAAGTAAAAACTTTGTCCATATAGATAGAACTATAATATGATAAAACAAAAGTAGTAGAAATAATTGAGACTCTGACCAATGCTTAATAATATTACATTAGGGTTTCAACTCTTTAGCCTTTTATACTTTTAAAAAAAATTAATTATATATAATGTTATAAATTTATAGGTATTGGTTAATAATTACCCGTCGGTTTTTTACGGTTACAAACTGAAAACCGAAAAAAATTAAAACCATGAACCTAAACCGAAACTGATGAACTGGTTAACCGTATTTTCAATTTGGTTTCTCGGTTTAGTCGGTTTTTTTTTCCACCCCTAATTATTCTTATAAAAATTGATTTAACTAAAAAATAGGTTGGTTTTTAACATGAAATTTAAAATTCTTTTAAAGCTCAACTCACTTAGATTATTTTAACTTGTCATAATTAAAATATAAAGAACAATGTATGTGAATTTCACTTAATTTATATTAAGAAAAGATGTTAAACTGAATATTTGTGCATAAGTACAACTTGTAAATTATATATATTTTATAACTTATATAATATTTCAGCTATATGCATAAGTTATGGGTAATATATATTAATTTTATATAATATATAAATGCATTATAAATAATAAGTTATGCATAAGTTTATGGGTAATATATATAATTTTCTATAATATATAAATGCATTATAAATAATAAGTTATGCATAAGTTATATATGCATAGAAGCTATTTTTATAAGCTATGTATATAAGGTATATTATATATAATGTATTAGTTATATGTATAAGTTACGACTTATATATATATATGTCTAAAAAATATAATACATAATCTACAAATTATTAAATATAAACTATTATATATGTTATACATATGATAACAAATAAGGTATTGATATAGTGCATAAGTTGTATATACATATAAGTTATAACTTGTAACTTGTTTTTATCACTTATAAGTTACTTATGTTCTATGTTTTACATGTTATAAGTTATCTATAAGCTATATTATGTGTATAAGTTATGAATTTATATATGTTATATATTTATAAGTCATGTATATATACAAGTTATAAGTTCCATACATATGTTTATAATATATTGGTTTTACGTATAAATAATGAGTTATATATAAAAGTCTCTAAAACGATATGAATAAATAATCTAGAGATTATAAATATATAAGCTATAGATTTATATGTTATATATATACAAATAAATAGGATATTGATAAAATATTGATGATTATATGAATTATATACTTATAAGATATTATATATCTATATAAGTTATAACACATAATGTTATATTTTATGAGTCTTATAAGTAACATATATATATATATGTCTAAAAAGTATAAATGCATAACTTAGAGATTATAAATATATAATTTATGTATTAGATATGTTATATATATGTTTTGTATTACATATAGATAACTCATAATCTAGCTATATACACACACACACATAAATAATGTGTGTCTGTTTTATCTACTCTTCTCTCTATTATATATATGTTATATGTTTATATATATAATGCATTTGTTGTGAATAATATATGTGTGAGTGTATGTCTGAGTGTGAGTGCGATAATATGAGTAAACGAGCTGCCAAAGTAAACAAAATATCAAAATTCTGAAAGTAGGCTTAAGAATAAGAAAAGCATAAATCTTATAACATTTCATTTAAAAAAAATAAATGAAAAGCTTGATTAAGCTCACAAGCTTACCAAGCTGAGTATTTTAATGCTCAAATTGGAACTTGGTTGCTACTCAAGTAGCTCAAACTCATGCTAAACTCAATTGTAAGCAAGTAAAATTTAAGCTTTTACTGAGTCAAATTTGAGTAGCTCATAAGCTGTCTTGACTCACGTACAACTCTATGTACAACCTTCCTTTGTTCTTCTTAAACCTAACCTAATAGAACTCACCGACAACATAATACATATCGATATAAGTAGACATCGACACTTGGCTAAACCAACCCAAACCCATTGGGTCATGGGTTTGGCGATGCCTGAATCGAAACTAGCTTGGGCATAAGAGGGGATATGTAGCGGGTTGTAATACCTTATTTTAGGGTGTTACAGCTTATTTGGTATCAGAGCTATAGGTTTTGAATCATATAGATTTAAGTTTTGATTCCTTATGACGGAGAGATTTGAGGAGTGGGGTAGAATAATAGGTTTGTTGTTTAGTTAAGTTTGATGTTGTCTTATAGATTTAAGTTTTGATCTTGAGTTGGATACCCTTATTCTAATTTCGTGGTATTTTTTTGTGTTAGAATGCCTCCAAGAAGAAGAATTCCTGAGGAGAATGAGAATTTAGGGCAGCAGTAGCATGAGTAGCAGGCTCAGAATCAAGACTTGCCACCACCTCCACCTATGGGACAGCAGGTTCCAGTCAATGCTGCACAACTTATGCAAGCTGTGAATGCTTTGTTAGGAGTAGTTGGTCAACAGCAGCAAGATATGAGGAGGGACATGCAGATGGTCCAAGAAAACGCCGAAGCTTGGAGACAAGAGACACAAAGGTTAAATGGGAATGGAGGAAATGGAGCTAGACATGCAGATGTGCTTAGTCTGAACAAATTTATGGACCTGGTGCATAAGTTTAAGCCAGTACCAGGTAAGCCTCTCGAAGCACAGTTGTGGATGGAAGAGGTTGAGAAGACATTTGCTACTTTGGATATCCCAGAGAACAAGAAAGTGGAATATGCCTCCTATTTGCTCACTGGGAGAGCCAATAACTGGTGGTTGAGCACTAGAAGACACATGACTGGTATAATTACATGGCAAATGTTTCAGCAGGCCTTCTAGAAAGAATTCTTTCCTAACAGTGTTAAGCAGAGAATGCTTCAAGAGTATTACACTCTGCAGCAAGGGAAGATGACAGTAGAAGAATATGAGCCAGAATTGCATAGGTTGATGAGATTTCTACCTGACGCTTTAAAAGAGAGTGAAGAGGCCAAAGTTAGCAGATTCATCACTGGACTAGAACCTAAGATCCAGTATCAGGTAAATTTGATGGATTTAAGCAACTACTCAACTGTGGTGAATAAAGCCAAGACAGTGGAGCAGGGCTTAAGCAGGATTAAGAGCCATGAGCCACAAAGGAATCAGGTATTTTTAGGCAAGAGGCCAGCAACTGGTGTACTTACACAAGATAGAGGCAAGAGGCCTATCACTCAGAATTTGAGGCTAGCAGTGCAGAATACAGATAGAAGATGTGTGAGATGCCTTGGACCACATGATGTAAAGGATTGCAAGTGGGTAGAGAATGCTTGCTTTTCTTGTGGTAAGCTGGGACATAAGAGTAATACCTGTACAGACAAAATCATTCCACAGGTTTTCTGTTTCAAGTGTAGGTAGAGGGACACAGAGCTGTAGATTGTAAAGGAGGGCAATATAGCAGAATTTATTCTGGCCAGGGGCAGCGAGCACTAACAAAGGTTTACGCTTTACAACGTAGTGAGACTTTTAGTGTTGACACTATCGGGTTTGTTTCCTATACTCCTGCATAATGCATATGTGTTGTTTGATACTGGTGTCAGTTTCTCTTGCGTTTCTGAACCTTTTATGTCTATTTGTGGTATGTCTGCTAAGTTTATGCCTGGATGTGTATCCGTTAGTACTCCTTTGGGAAGTGAGTCTGTATTGAATAGAATCAGTAAGAATGTGGATATTGAGATAAAAGGTAGACATCTACCTGCAGATTTGGTGGTGCTGGATATGTTGGATTTTGATGTGATTTTAGGAGTTGACTGGTTGGCAAAGTACCATGTGGTGATTGATTGCCATAACTTGGTAGTAGAGTTCAGTTTGTCCGATGGTGATCATTTTGTTCATAAGTTAGTAGTGCAAAGACCTCCAGTTTTACCTACTTATGAATTATGGGGAGGATCAATTTTGGCTGCTATGGTGAAAGAAGATAAAATGGAGATAGTATTGTCGGATGTTCCAATTGTATGTGAGTATCCAGAAGTTTTTCCAAGGATCTGCCTGGATTACCACCAGAGGGAAGTGGAGTTTGGTATTGACTTGATATCCGGTACTGTACCGAAATCAAAAGCTCCTTATCAAATGGCTCCTACAGAACTTGCTGAACTTAAAGTGCAGTTGGATGAATTGTTGAAGAAGAAGTTCATTAGACCTAGTGTTTCACCTTGGGGAGCTCCAGTTCTATTTGTGAAGAAAAAGGATGGTAGTATGAGACTATGCATTGATTACAGAGAATTGAACCAGGTGAATGAAGAACAAGTATCCTTTGCCACGAATTGATGATCTGTTGATCAGTTGGCAGGAGCTTTAGTATTCTCAAAATAGACTTGAGATCTGGATATCATCAATTGAGAGTGAAAGCCGAAGATATTCAGAAGACAGCTTTCAGGACAAGGTATGGACATTATGAATTTGTTGTCATGCCTTTTGGACTCACCAATGCACCAGCAGTATTTATGGATTTGATGAACAGAGTCTTCAGGGAATATCTTGATATATTTGTGGTAGTCTTTATTGATGACGTATTGGTGTATTCAAGGACTAAAGAGGAGCACAAAGAACATTTGAGATTATTCTGACCAGATTGAAGGAAGAGAAGTTATACGTGAAGTTTTCAAAATGTGAGTTCTGGTTAGAACATGTACCTTTCTTAGGACATATTGTTGATGGTAGTGGGATATTAGTGGATCCTGAGAAAGTCAAAGTAGTTGTTGAATGGCCAAGATCCAAGACTATGACGGAAACTAGGAATGGCAGGATATTACAGAAGATTTGTGAAAGATTTTTCCAAGATTGCCAGTCCTTTGACCCGATTGACACAGAAAGGAGCGAAGTATGAAGGAGTGAGAACTATGAAGCTAGCTTTCAGCTGTTGAAGAATAAGTTAATATCTGCTCCAGTGATAGCCTTACTTGTGAGTGGTGAGGAGTATGCTATATATAGTGACGCCTCTATACAAGGTTTAGGATGTGTGTTGATACAGAGAGGCAGGGTTATAGCATATGCTTCCAGACAGTTAAAGTCCTATGAGAGGAATTATCCTACTCATGATCTGGAACTAGGAGTAGTTGTATATGCTTTGAAGCTGTTGAGACATTACCTATATGGGGAAGGATGTATAGTGTATACGGATCATAAAAGTTTAAAGTACATCTTTACCCAAAAAGAGTTGAATATGAGACAAAGAAGATGGTTGGAACTGATAAAGGATTTTGATATTGATATCTAATATCATCCAGGAAAGGCAAATGTAGTAGCTGACGCCTTGAGCAGAAAGAGAATAGAGAATCTTATAGCTTTGATCACGGCAGAACGTCATCTCATTGATGATGTGAGGAAGCTTGAACTAGAAATAGTCACAAGACAGGTAGGTGAAATATTGGCTAATATGAGAATTTAACCTACTCTTGTGGATAGAATCAAGACAGCTCAGATAGATGATTAGAGTATCTTGGATATAAAGAGGAAAATGGAGATGGGTCGAGCACCAGAATTTTATGTGGATGATGAATGTATCCTTAGGTACAAAAGGAGATTGTGTGTACCAATGCAAAGAGAACTTAAGAAGGAATTGTTGAAGGAAGCGCATTACTCCAGTTATTCCATTATTCATCCTGGAGGGAACAAGATGTATCAAGATTTGAAAAAGCTATACTGATGGAACAATATGAAGGAGATAGCTTAATATGTATCTAAGTGCCATACGTGTCAGATAATTAATATTGAGCATAGAAAACCAGCAGGTGAGTTGAAGCCTTTGCCAATATCACAGTGGAAGTGGGAACATATCACCATGGATTTTGTTTCTGCTTTACCCAAGACAAGAGATAAGTTTGATTCAATTTGGCTCATTGTGGATCATCTCACAAAAGTAGCTCACTTTATACCTATTAAGATAGATTATAAGTTAGAGCGTTTGGCATAGTTGTATATCAAAGAGATTGTGAGATTACACGGAATATTAGTAACAATCGTATCAGATAGGGATACTAGATTCGTTTGGAGATTTTGGAAAACTCTGCATCAAGCTTTGGGAACCAAGGTTGTGTTCAGTACTGCTTATCATCCTCAGACTGATGGGCAATCTGAAAGGACTATACAAATGTTAGAAGATATGTTGAGAGCATGTGTTTTGGATTTCAAAGGAAGTTGAGATGAGCATTTGCCACTAGTGGAATTTGCCTACAACAATAGTTATGAAGCGCCGATTAGCATGCCTCGATACGAAGCGCTTTATGGTAGAAAGTGTAGATCACCTATTCATTGGGATGAAGTGGGTGAAAGATAATTGCTGGGACCAGAGTTAGTCCAAGATGCAGTTGACAAGGTCAGTTTGGTCAGGCAAAGATTACAAGCTGCACAGAGTAGACAAAAGAGTTATGCAGATAAATGAAGAAGACCCTTAGAATTTCAGGTAGGCGAACACGTTTTGCTAAAGATTTCACCAACAAAAGGAGTTGTCAGATTTGGCTTAAGAGGAAAGTTGAATCCTTGATATGTGGGACTATATGAGATTCTTGAAAGGATAGGCGACATAGCTTATAGATTAGCTTTACCACCTGATTTGGAGGAGTGTATAATGTATTTCATGCATCCATGCTCAGAAAGTATGTCAGAGATCCGAAAGAAATAGTAGCTCTTGAACCGTTGGAAGTGCAGCCGAACCTTACAACGATCGAAAAGCCAATCAAAATTGTGGATTCTAAGGAGAAGATTCTGAGAAGCAAGATGATCAAATATGTGAGAGTACAGTGGACTAATCAAACTGAACGTAAAGCTACCTGGGAGCTAGAAGAAGATATGAGGACAGAATATCCAGAGTTGTTTCATTAATCCAGATAACTTTCGAGGACGAAAGTTCTTTTTAGGAGAGGAGAGATGTAAAATACAGAAATAAATATGAAAATATAATGAAATATGAATCATGAGATGATATAGGATGAGTTTAAGGTCAAAATAAGTAAATTGTAAAAGTTTAAGTTTGGTTGTAGGACAAATATTAAAGTTCGAATTTCTGCAATTTTTGATAGATTGTACGCCGCCTCCTGAAGAATCTACGTCACCAACTTAAAGACAGTGTAGGATGGGAACAGTAGCGTCTTTCTTAACGCTGGGTAGAATGCTACCGTGTGCATAGGGTTTATTTTATCGCTGGCTGGGAACGCTGCCGGCATAGGGCATGGATTTGTTGGCATATGTAGTAGGATCGAAGTTTTAGGAAATCAAAGCCCCGCTGAACGCTGCCAGTGCTCATGTAAATTTTGCCAGCGTAGGGTATACACCGGCAAGATCTACAAGTACGCCGCCGGCGTAATACCGCATATGACCAAATTTATATAAATATGAGACACGAAAAACGGTTTTGACAGAAACATCATTTCATATTTCTCTTCGTATAAGAGAGTTTTAGAGTGTTCTTGGAGATCTAGGCTTAGAAAATCATCCGGGGGTGTTTTTGATCCAAAGTAAGTAATTTTAACCTTCTCTTGTGGATTTGATCCATTTCCATTCTGGTATGGTCAATGGTTTCAAAAGTCCTCCTGGCCTTTGGTGTTCAATCTTTACTTGTTGACATATGGGACACTTCATTACGAATTCAGCTACGTCCTTTTTCATACCATTCCACCAAAAGCGACTTTAAGGTCTTGGTACATCTTGGTACCACCGGGGTGCATGGTATATCCCGAGTTATGTGCCTCACTCATAATTTCCTTTTTCATCTCCTCATCATTGGTACACATAATCTTCCCTTCATTCTTACTACATCCTCCTCATCTATCTCAAAATCATCATACTTTCCTCCTTGTATCTCACTTTTCAACTTTTGTATGACTTCATCATATCGCTGAGATTCTTTGATTCTTTCTATCAGAGTTGGCTCCATTACCAAATGGGAAATTTCTATTTCCCACTTTGCCCTACAAATTCGATGCTCAATCTCTCGAATTCCTTTATAAGTTCTTTTTGAGTTGTGAGCATGGCTGCAACTTCTCCATGGTTCTTCCGACTCAAAGCGTCTGCTACCGCATTCACTCTTCCAGGGCAATAATTTATTCCAAGATCATAGTCTTTGATCAACTCCAACCATCTCCTTTGCCTCATATTCAATTCCTTTTGTGTAAATAAATACTTGAGGCTCTTATGGTCCGTATAAATCTCGCATCTCTGTCCATATAGGTAGTGCCTCCAAAGCTTGAGAGCGAAGACAACTGCGGCTAACTCAAGATCATGTGTCGGGTAATTTTGTTCATGCGGCCTCAACTGTGTGAAGCATAAGCAATTACTTTCCCTTCTTGCATAAGCACATCCTAAGCCATTTCTTGACGCATCACTATGGACGGTATATGGCTTTTCGGATCAGGTAAGGTTAAAATTGGAGCAGATACCAACCGTTGCTTTAACTCTTGGAAACTTTGTTCCCTCTTCTCATTCCAAATGAATCTTTCATTCTTCTGGGTCAACTGAGTTAGTGGCTTAGCTATTTTGAGAAATCTTGCACGAACTTCCTGTAATAGCCAGCTAATCCAAGAAAACTTCTAATCTCAGTCACCGTCCTTGGTTGTTTCCATTCCATTACGGCCTTAATCTTTTCAGGATCTACTGATATTCCTTTCCCTGAGATAACATGTCCTAGAAAAGATATTTGGTCCAACCAAAAGTCACACTTGGATAATTTGGCATATAACTTGTGCTCCCTTAAGGTTTGTAATGCCATTCTAGATGTTCTTTGTGTTGCTCCCGTGTTTTAGAATAGACCAAAATATCATCAATGAAGACAATCACGCATTTATCCAAGAGCGGCTTATACACCCGATTCATCAAGTCCATGAAAGCAGCTGGTGCATTAGTCAATCCAAATGGCATAACCATGAACTCATAGTGTCCATACCGAGTTCTAAAAGCGGTCTTTGACACATCCTCTGGTTTTATCCTCAGCTGGTGGTATCCAGATCTCAAATCAATGCGTGAGAATACACTTGCTCCTTGTAGTTGGTCAAAGAGATCGTCAATCCTTGGCAATGGATACTTATTCTTTATAGTGACCTTATTGAGTTCTCGTAATCAATACACAACCTCATCGATCCATCCTTCTTCTTTACGAATAATACCGGAGCTCCCCAAGTGAGACACTTGGTCTAAAATCCTTGGTCAAGCAATTCTTGTAATTGCTTCTTAAGTTCCTTGAGCTCAACAGGTGCCATTCGGTATGGTGCCTTGGATATGGGTTCTTTTTTGGCATCAAATCGATCTCGAAATCGATTTCTCGTTTTGGGGGTAACCCAGGCAATTCTTCTGGAAAAACATGAGAATTCATTAACGATGGGGATGTCGTCAATGTTGGGTCTTTCCTTATCCTCCTCCGTACTTCCCACATAACTTTCAACTCCTTCCTCAACTTCTTCAATTAGCTCGAACGAACTTAACTCCAAACTTTTAGAAGTTGCGGATTCTCCCAAAAACGTAGCTTTCTTCCGTCTTGTCCATGAATTCCACCTTTTTATTTCTACAATCTACCTTTGCTTCCACCATGGACAACCAACTCATTCCGAGAATCACTTCGTACTTGCTGATTTCTATTACTATAAGATCGGTAGTTGCTCATGGCCTTGTATCTTCATGGGGCAATTCCTTATTACTTCTTTGGTAGTCACCACACTACCGGTGGGGGTTTTTATACGAAAACTTGTTTGGTTGTGGTGATAGGTAAACCGGTCTTCAAGGCTATACTAGCGGCAATAAAGGAATGTGTTGCACCGGTATCGAAGAGGGTATAAGCGGTTAGGTCCCCTATTTGTATGGTTCCTGCGTTCAAGACGCGTGTGTTACTATTCTTATTGTCTTATAAGGTTCCTAGACATCTATTATTTCCAACATACATCATAACTTTATACTCAACAGATATCAAAACAAGACATATATTTTAAAGGTTGAGGCTAACTGTAACCAAGCTATAGTACTTCTTCCATGGTCCGGGCAGCCAACTCTACTCCTTCTTCGGCATCTTCCTCACAAACCCATTGCCCTTCAAGGTTGTAAATTCTTAGCCCATGCATAGATGATGCCGAGCGACTTCTTCTTCCATTCCCACTCCTTATCGGGGCAAGTCCTCCTAAAGATCCAACAGGTCGATTTGTTGTGAGATTTCTTTGGGGACACTTATTGGCAAAATGTCCCGTCTGCTTGCATACGAAACATGTCGTAGAAGCTTTCTTTGGGCAATCCGGAATCTTATGGCTCGGTTCACCACAAAAATAACATTTGTTCTAGAGAAAGGGACATCTCTTCGGATAATGTGCCCCTTTGCATTTCTAACAACTTACTGCTGCCTTGGAAATATCCTTTTGTCCACTGAAATTTCCCTTAAAGTGGCTAATTGGTTTGAACCTCTTAGAAGGGAAATTGGAGCTTGTTCCTGGTTGAAATTTCCTTCCAAACACATCCACTTTCTTTTCAAAAGTCCCAACTTTCCTTTTCTTGGCCCCTTCAACAATTCTTGCTCTTTCAACCAATTCTCTGAAGGTTCGAATGCCAAACTCTTCTAACTGCATCCTTAAGTCCTCACTTAACCCATGTAGGAACATTTGTCGTTTCAGCTCCTCACTATACTTATAAGAATCAGGAGCATACTGCAGGAGTCTGCTGAACTTCGTCTCGTATTGTTCTATGGATTTTCCTTTATGAGATATGTGCAAGAAATCTGCACTATATCTTACTCTTAAACTTCCAGGGATATAATTTTCTAGAACTCATTCCGAAACATATCCAGGTAATGGGTGGCGGCAATTCTCTACTCTTGGACTCCCACCAGACGTGGGCATTAAACCTTAACATATAGGTACCATAGCTTATTCGAAGATGATGAGGAACTTCATAAGCAGCAAAAAATCGTTCTATTTGCGCGAGCCAATCCTCAGCTTCATCTGGTTTCCCAAAAGCTCTGTCAAAGTAACGGTTACTTTTGATGAAATCTGGGAGTGAAGTTTTGTATGATCGGGGTGGTGGTGGAGGCAGCAAGGGTGCTGTATGTGATTGAGCATCAGGTGCTGCTGGTTTGTGTACAGATGCTTGAGGTGCCTGCTGGGGTGGTGCTTGAGCTGGTGCCTGTGGTGGCATGTTCCTCTGTTGTTGTTGAACTAACACATTAAGAAGTTGTATTAATTGACCAAGAGTGGCTTGGAGATCGCCTTGCGGATTCAGGGCAGGAGCCACAGGGGGCACTTCTGGTTGGTCAACTTCCTCAAGCGGATTGCTCAATACCTGCCTTACCCTCGGTCGTCCTCTTCTAGGTCAGTTGTTTTAATTGTTTACGTAAATACTAGATTATTAAGTCTTTTACGGAAATTGCGGGAGCTTCCAAAGAAATAAACATGTAAAGAGAAATATCATATAAAAGAAGTTTAAGCAATTAAATCAAGAGATGAAATTTGTTCAAACCAAAATACTTCATTAATTAAAAAGCACATAAGGGAATGAAATCCCATACATAAAGAAATCAAGGCTTGCAAAAGAAATTCAAAATATAACAAATATTAAACACTTCTCCAAAAACATAAATTAAACTATTAATCAATCCTATATCCTAGGTCGATCTGGTTACAAAATTCTTGTTGGGCACATGGGATTGCTCAGGTGAATCCTTCCTTTGCGATCTTTCTTCACGGTAAGGGGGTCATATCATGGTGGTTGAGGCTAGAAGTTGTCCTTAGCCTCTTAGCTACGAATAGCTTCAAGTAGCTTCGGACCATCATTCTTTTTCCTTTGTGGGAGGGTTAATTCCTAGACGTGCTTGGCTCTCCTTGATCAAACTCCGTCTGTGATGTATGCTCTTTATCGGATACTTCCATCTCTTCATCCTCAGTCAGGTTTCTCATTAGGGGAGTGTGAGATCGGCTTCGATTCGGGATGTTCTCATTTGGGGTTGGTCCAATAGTCTATCCGAAATCTTGACTGGTTTCCTGATGGTTGGAAACATCCTTGTCCCATCCGTGAATCTGCTAGCTCATCGTGGGCATAGATATATAACTGGCCTATGGAATTCCAAGATCGAAAATCAGGGAAAAACTAGACGTCCGTCATTTCGGAAGATGAATGTAGCTTCTTGGAGCATCGGGGTGTGGTTGTAGTGGCACATGAGCCGTTCCATACCATAAATAACTTCCAAGTTAGTCCAATTTATACGTCTTATGGCATTGTACCTTAACCCATCTATCACATGGTCCCATATAGAGTCACGGAGTCCTTTCCTCCACATGTTATACATTTCCCGAGCTGTCCTAGGTCGTCCAACTAGGGCAACACATAGGCTTCTTACTTTTAACCGGTAGTCCATACGGGTTTCATCATTTCTTAAGCTCAAGCGTTAGGCCTTAGCTCTAACTTCTCCAAGAGTAAGCTATGAAAGACAAGGGAAGTCATAAATTTTCCTTTTTGAGAATTTCTAGACTGATCTAACTTATCTAAGTCCTTTCTTAATAACATATCTATCTTTTTCTATTCTAGATTCATTCCTATTATCTATCTTTTTCTATTCTAGATTCATTCCTATTACCTTTATTTCTTTAAACTTGTTGCTCTAATACCAACTTGAACTGTGCCACCCCAAAGGATACCCTAAACGTGGCAGTCCGCCACATATAATATCAAGACTTAAGAATGACTACCTTAGTCATGCGAAAGCCTTAGTATTACATGTAAGGCGTCTAGCACAGTAATAGGAGACGCTTTTGGGAAATATAGTTTAGGCAAGTAAGAATGAATATACAAGAATCCAGAAATAAAATATATTATAGCATTAATAACCAAAGGTCTATTACACGATTTTTTAGGGGCATACCCCTGCTAAACCCAAAGATCGTAATAGTCTTTACAACATCCAAATACTACATTAAAGATTTCAAAGGAATTCTAATCTAAGTTTTCAAGTAGATTTCCTCCAAAAGCTTCAATGGAAAACTTACATGGATATGGGGAGGCCCCGGGCATAAAAATAGGTGTTCCTAAGAATACAAATACCTATAGGGGTGTAAGCTTATGGGCTTAGTGAGTAAATCCCAAAAATTCATACTCAAAGTAAATTATCAATCAAGTTTATTATTCAATCATATGGAATGCAACAACCACGTGAGCATACAAGACATATGACTTTCCGGGAATCATATGTTAAATGAATTACACCCTTCATTCGGGGTTGGGTATTCAGGCCAATTACAGCCACAACTTTTCAAACACTTTTATAGATCTTATCGGCTCCTATACGCCATCAAAAACTTATAGTTATTACAGGCTCCTACTGGCCACCAATTTACGTAGTTCTTATTGGCTCCTACTCGCCACTTACATGATATATCGGTTATGTCTACCACCACTATTATGCACTTGTCCCACCAATTGTATAGTAGTGAACGAAATGTGACTCAACATATGAAGTGCATGAATAATTTCTTAATTAAAGTCTAGTAGTTATATTTAACTTCTTTGAAGTGAGCAATCAATTTCAAACACTTCAAGGTATTAATGTACAGGCAACTTTATTACAAACAAATCGTGTTTCGATATACTTAGTATTCTTTCAACATATTATCATACAACTTCCATTTGATTTTGCCTAAATTCTAATGCAACTAAATTTACAAACACAATCATAAGTATGAAAAATAACGGGGAATAAACTCACTTAGCCATGATGTCACCTTTCTTGAAATGGATGAGTCGTTCGGGATTTCCACTAATCGTAGTAATCTTCGGGATATGAACAATCCTCCTCGATATCATCTAATCAAGAAGAATACCCAAAATGAGTATTTCTTTTTTATTCTATGGTACTAATAAGAAACTATGTTATAAAATCGTTAAAACTCGCATAGAAAGAAATTCTAGCTTAAAATGGCCATAACCTGGTCATTTTAACTTGGAATTGCGCATATAATATATCGTTTCCTACCTATTTGAAAAGAGCTATCTATTTCTAAACTTATTTTCATCAAACTATGTCATTTGGGTTCCGAAAAAGTGGCGAACAGATTCACCACGAATTTTTGTAAACTTGTTTTTCTTCTTTTATCAAAAGCTCACTTGAAGAGATAGATAATCCAAATATTTTATAAACTTTTTGAAAGGTATATACATATATGTATTGACTCATAACAAATGTATGAAGTTAATGAAGTTGTCTCAATTTATGAAAAAGTGAAGTCTTTAAAGATTTTGAACTTGAGAATTTTTGAAATATTCACTTTGCTTGAAAATATCTTAATTTATTTGAATTGAGCATTTCTTTCTCCTAAATTTAATTTCTTGTAATTGCTTTAAATTCTTCAGGAATGATTTTATTTTCTAAGCTTATATTCCAATAACTTTTAAAAGTAGTAACACTTTCATAAGAGAATATCTTGGTTTCTTGTGATCAAAAAGAATTCCTAGGACTTGATGAAAAGTGAAATTTTATAAGACCTTTTATTTATTTAAGAAAAGTCATTTCTAGGCATGTTTATGAGTTTTTAAGAAACTTACTTCCTACATTTATTTAGAAAAGAATCTTTAGTTTAAGAAAACATTTCCTCATTTATTTTGTTAAGACAAAAATCATTATGTTCATGTATGAATATGAATCATAAAGTTATGGAAATATAAAAGAACATAATAACTTGAAAGAATAAGCTAATAAAGAAATAAATCAAGTATTGGAACCTTAGCTTCATCAAGGTATCCCGGGACTAAGAAAATACTAGTCCCAAAAGAAAAAGAAAATGTTTTGACTTGATGAGGATAAGTCTAAGACTAGAAAGACTAGTCTTAAGAATAACATGAAAGTAAATAAATTGCAAGGAAGTAAATGAATTGCAAGAAAAGTAAATAAATTGCAAAACAATGAGCTTATATGCTCTAAATAATATATATAGCTATATAGATATATTAGACAGTTATCAACATAAGGAATTTAGATTATAAACAAAAACAAAGTGTGAACCTATTATTGCTTTCTTAACCTTCATGGTTTTAGAAAACACACACTAAGCTCATACTAAGTAAATGAACATATGGAAATCTTGAAGAAAATTTACCTAAAAGAACTAATATTGAGAGAGCTTCTTGAGAGGGAATTCTTGGAGAGATTTTTGTAGAGTAACTTTAGTAGAAGAGAGGTGTGAAGGAATTGGAAGTAAGAGGTGGTATTTATAGGAAAATGTGGGGGATAATTTATGTTAATTAAATAAATAAAAATGAAACAAATTTGAGAGGGGAGGGGTACATGGCCAGCGCAAATTGTAAGAAAAGGGGAAGAGAAAATTTATTTTTTTGTCTTTTGATTAATTAAAAGTAAGATATGAGAAATGTGAAGTTGTATTGGAAAAGAAAATGTGTAAGAAATAGAGGTATAGGTTGTAAGAAAAAGTAGAGATAGATAAATAGTATAGAATAGTAGTAAATAGTGTAATGTAAAGTAGACATGACAATTTAAGTACCGGTAGTAAGAAAATACGTGTATAATTGCGATATTTGATATTTTTAGCTACCGAAAAATTATGAAATTGATATTTTTGAAGATCTTATATTTTTACGAGTCTAACGGTATATTTGGAATATTTTTACTATTCCGAGCCCCGGGACACGTTTTTCAAGAACTGTGTCCGATCGGGTTCAAATGATACTTGAATTTCGCAAATCTGATATTTTTATATAGCCTATAGCTATTACAAACTATTGTCGCTAATTATTCCAACTTCGTTTTCTAGGGCTAAAGAAAACGGAATGCCGGATCTAAAATCTAGGGTTTGTATTAAACTTTTATTGACCTTTAGGGTTTCGGTTGACTTTTAATTCTAAAATCAAAATTGACCGAAAATTTTAGGGGTCTACATACGCTTTCCATTTTGGGTTAGGTGTTTTAGGCCCATATGACCATGGATTTAAATTTTTTCTCATTTATATTGTGGTTGATGCAGGTGCCCACCCACACACATTTTCAATTCTGGCCTATACGCTAACATTTTAATTTTCGGCCATTAGGCCAACATTCGAGTTTACAGGCCCTTCGTTGCCCAGCTATTATGCCTTCTTCGCACAAATGTATAATAACCTATGCAATGTGACTCACATATGGTATGTATGACCAATTTGATTATAAGATCATGGCATATTAATTTAACAATTCATGGGTAATCATAGATATTGTAGACACTTCAATTCTATACTAGGTCATACAAATATTTACAACAAGCTCATTTCGATATTCTTATCATCATTTCACCCATGTAGAAATCATATACACACAGTCAAATTTTTATCTTGTCCTAATTCTAATGCCATTAACTTTACAAGCAGAAGCATAAGCATAAGCATAGAATTTAAAGATAGTAAACTCACTTTGCCATGACGTGAAAATCCACTTAATCATAATAGTCATCGAGAAGGTCTCGTTCGTCTCCCTAGTCTCCTAATCAAAAGAAATAACCTTAATGAGTATTTCTATGAAGTTTGAATGTACTTATATATTATATTGTAACAAGTTCGTCAAAATTCGTCTGAGAGGAAATTTCAACTTAAAACGGCTATAACTTTATCATTTTAACTTGAAATTTCGCATATTATACACCGATTTCTACCTATTTGACGAGAGCTATCTATTTCTAGAGTTAATTCTGACAAACAAGGTCGTTTGGTCCATGAACAGTAGGGTACAAAATACTATACGAATTTCCCATTCCAGAATTCAACTCCTAATTTCAAACCAAGCATCATACTATAGCTATGATAGATACTTAGCTATCATTATATCTTGTAAGACTCTATTATATACATATATAACTCAATACCATGCATGATTCATGGGTGTTGGAAATTCTAATTTCTCATGTACTTAGATAATGTCAAATAGGATGTCCAGGACATTTTTTTTCTAACTTTGTTTCTACCAAGAGCATCATATATATATGCAATACCTATAAACTATTGTCATGAAGGTTGTGAGATAAACCATTTATATGTATATCTTAGTGATATAGTACCAAGAATTCTTTTTGAAAAAATTTTTCTTTGCAAAACTTTTGAAATTTACTAGACTTAAGAAAAAGAGCTTTTCTTCTCATAAAATCACACTTGCTTTTATCAAAACTAACCTTGATGACCATATAACCATCACCTTCATTATTTCAATAAAAACCTTCATTTTTGGGTTAGAAAATAGATGTTTAAATGGGTGGTTTACCTAATTACAAATTTTACAAAATTTTTAAAAATGAAAACATTGTTTAATCTATTCTTTGAAATCATCTCTTGTTTTAGCATTATACTTTGATAAACCTCTCTTATCCTTGCTAAAATTAGAACTTTATTATATGTATCCCCTAGGACTTCCATTTTTCCATAAAAATCATCATTTTGGCCTTTGGAAATAGGTGTTTAAATAATGGCCATTTTCAAATCCGAATTTGAAATTTTCATTTGAGGTTGTTTTCTTTGCAGAACTCCTTTAGTCTTTTAAAAACTATTTCCTAATCAAACCTACTCTTTAAGGCTTCCATTTCTTTAATAAAAATCTTGTTTTGGAGTTGAAAAATGAGTGTTTACACTTCAAGCTTCTTTTATTACGAATTTAAAACTTGTTATTGGGATTGAAACATCACTTTTGTAAACTTTTCCTTGTTTTGAAAATATCCCTTAGTAGATCTAAGCTTTACTCATCAAACTCACTCATTTATGATATCTATTCCCTAAGTCCTTCGTTTTTAATGTAAAATACACATTTTGAAAGTTGAAAAATAGCTTTTCTAAATAGGGTTCCTTTTTTATCCGAATTTTCAAAAATTATTTTTGTTTAAACTAAAGTAGATCTTAAGCTTTCTAATATTTTCCTACTATCATCATGCTATTTCAAGTTATTTATGAACATAAAACAAAAGCCTAATGCATTTATGAACTCAAAACAACTAGATCTAGTTTACTATACTAGTCATAAGTGTATGAACACTATGATGCTTAGTGAATATGATTAGACGATGAATATATGCACAAATCATTAATAATAACAACATAACTTGATAATAAAACAAGATAATAGAAAAATAACTCAAATAACAAGATCTATAACATTGTGATGCAAGGATCTCATGTTCACGTGTTTCCACATTCCTAGCTTGAATCTGAGGGGATTTTTGAGTGGAATCACACATGAATGATCTTGCCATTACATGTTTTTAAGGTAATAAGGTATAGATCTATTACCTATTAGATGTTTGGAACAAGAAACTAGAAGAAAATATGTGAGTGTGTATGTATGGTGTGTGTCACGGTTTGCAAGGAGGAGAGGAAGAGAGAAAGAAAATTTTTTACAAGATTTTGGTTTAGTGAAAAGTGGAAAAGTGAAATGAAGTTGGTATAAAGGGGTATATATAGAGAAATGGATTAGGGTTTTGTAATAAAAGAAATTAAATAAAACAAATTGTGAGAGGAAGAGGGAGAGGGGGTAGCACCGGTTCTACAAGAGGAGAGGGGGAGTTGTTTGTGTTGTGTTGTGTAAGATATAAAATTAAATAAGTAATTTAAGTAGTAAAAGTTATATTGGAAAAGTAAATTGTAAGGAAAATGATGAAATTGTAAGAATAGGATGTAAGGATGTAAGAAATATGTTATAGGTAGTTGTACTTGATGAATAGTATAGAAGAATTCAAAAAGTAGATTAGACATTTAAAGTACCGGTAGTAATAAAAATATGATAAAAGGTTATAACTGTAAATTTTATAACCCGAAAAATTATATAACTAATATATTTGGAAATCTTATGAAATTATGAGTCTAACGGTATTAATATCATATATTTAATATCTCAAGCCCCGAGATATGCTTTTCAAAGTCTGTATTCGATCGGGTTCGAAATAGATCGAAAATTCGCTAATCTAATTTTTTAAGCACCCTAATATTATTACGAACCAAACTATACTCTTCACTCATATTTCGACTTCTTGGTTTAGGAACACGGGATTGCCGGATCTAAACTAGTAGAGTTTCCTAGGAATTTGTTGACTTAAGGTATTCAGTTGACTTTCCGGTTTAGGGTTTGAACTTGATATTACCTTAAAAATTAGAGGTTGACTATGGAGCTTTAAAATTTATGGACTATCTTTGTTATGCATTGAATCACCATCCTTCATGAGATAAATTTCATGCAAAAGTTATTAGGTACATTTTTTGGGATATCCAAATGGGCAAAAGGGTTTTAAGCTTTATGATCTTAAGAAGCGAACAATACTTTTAAGTAGAGATGTCCTTTTCCATGAATCAATTTTTCTTTTTCGTGATAAAGATCTGAAAGATCTTTCTCTTCTGATTGTGTCAGTCCTGTGTTGCCATCAGCTCCTTTTCCTGATATTTCATATCCTTCTTATCAGTCTTTATCTTTTGGTTCTTCTTTATCCTCTAGTCAACAACCTGCTTTGATAGATTTTCCTTCTATAGATAGGTGTATTTCTTCTTTACCTACTCTGTCTTCTACAGATTGGTGTTCTGATACATAGCATGGTCATACATCTTCTTTTTCACCTACTATACGAAGGTCTGCTTGGATAAAAACAACTCCAAACTAGTTAAAAGATTATATACATAATGTAGTTTCTTCTTCTGCTACAACATCTTCTTTTTTACCATCCTTTTTCTGATACACATTATTCTTCACTTTATTCTTCCACTTTTCATCATTATTCACCCGATTATGTTGCATTCATTTCAAATATTCTTTCTATCTCTAAACCTACATGTTATTTGCATGCAAAATCTAATGTTAATTGGATAAAAGCAATGGATATTGAATTGAATGCATTAGAGACTAATAATACTTGGGAAATAGTTGAGTTACCTCCAGGAAAGAAGCCTATTGGTTCCAAATGGGTGTACAAGATTAAATGTAAGCTTGCTGGGTCCATTGACAGATACAAAGCCAGGTTAGTTGCAAAAGGTCACACACAAATACCTGGAAAAGATTTTAAGTACACATTTTCGCTAGTAACCAAGCTTTCTACTGTTCGTATTTTGATTACAATGGCCATATCTCTTCGTGGGCCTATGCATCAACTAGATATAAATAATGCTTTCTTGCGTGGCTTTATTGATGAAGAAATTTACTTGGAACCACCTGAAGGGTATTCTAAAGCTTCACTAAGACAAGTTTGTAAGTTGATTCGTTCCTTATATGGTCTTAAACAGGCTTCTAGGCAGTGGAATCTCGAATTTACCAAATTTCTTCTCAGTTGTGGCTTTACTCGGTCTAAAAGTGATTATTCATTTTTTATCAAATCTTTTTCTGGTAAATTCATGGTTGTTCTAGTTTACATTGATGATATTCTCATTACTGATAATTGTGAACAAGATATCAGTCAGCTTAAACGTGCATTAGATGATGCCTTTACTATCAAAGATTTAGGAACTCCTAAATTTTTCTTAAGCATTGAAGCATTTCGGTCTTCTGAAGGTACTTGGTTAAATCAACGAAAGTTTGCTACTGATATTTTAACAGATGCTGGTTTATCTGCATGCAAGCTTGTTGTTTTTCCCTTATCACAAGGCCTTAAATTGGATTTTGCTGATGGTGATCTCTTAGATGATCCCAGTTTTTATAGAAGAATTGCCACGCCCTAAAGGGCACCCTATATGCGATAATCCACCACACTCGATATTTAAACTCAAGTATGACAACCTTAGTCATTCCATGAGTTTAGACACCGGGTGTAAGGCTTATGTTCACCATGTAGGGGACCTTACTTTGATTCAAAATAACTTGAGAAGACATTCATAGCGATAAGAATAACAATCATAACCAGATTAATCTATTATACGATCTAAGGGGCATACCCCCATCAAAATATTAAGAGTCTTGGGGTTTGCAAAAGTATCTTACAACATTATGTAAATAAGATTAAGGAGATTTAACTAGAAGTCTATGCCTAACATCTAAGTCCCGACTTCTTCAAAAAGCTCGTCAAATTCCAAAAGTTGTACCTGTGGAAAGTGGCCTCTTGGATATAGCCATAAATAATCATACTGCAACAGGAAACTATAGGGGTATAAGCTTACGAGCTTAGTGATTTTCACTTCCAAATTAAATACTTCATCATAAAATAGGGTAAACAAGTTATATTATCAATCATATGAAATGCACAAGTATGTGAGCATATAATACATAAGACTTTCCAGGAGTCCTATGTTGAATGGATTTATGCCCTCTATTTGGGGTTAGGTGTTTTAGGCCCATACGATCATAGATTTCAATTTTTCTCATTTATATAGTGGTTGATTCAGGTGCCCACCCACTCATAAATTTTGTAGTTGATACAAGTGCCTACACCACTTCCATTTTAATTCGGGCCATTCATGCTAACATTCGAGTTTACAGGCTCACTCATTGCCTAGCTGTTATGCCTTCTTCCCAGAAATGTATAATAACAAATGCAATGTGACTCAATGTATGGTACGCATGGTCAATTTAATTATAAGATCATGGCATATCATTTAAGTGGATTATAGACGATCATAGATATGGCAGATACTTCAATTCTATACTACATCATACAAGTATTCATATAACTTCCCATCTCGATATTCTTATCATCAATTCAATTGAATAGAACTCACATGCACATTCCAAATTTTATCTTGTTCTAATTCTAATGCTACTATCATTACAAGCACAATCAGGAGCATATAATTTAAAGATAGTAAACTCACTTTGCCATTGCGCAAATCCACTTAATCGTAATGGTTCTCGAGAAGGTCTAGTTCGTCTCTCAAGTCTCCTAATCAAAAGAAATAATTCAAATGAGTATTTCTATGAAATTTGAGTGAACTTATAAATTCTATTCTAACAAGTTCGTCAAAGTTCGTTTAAGAGGAAATTCCAACTTAAAACGACCATAACTTGGTCATTTTAACTCGGAATTTCGCATATTATATACCGATTTCTACCTATTCGATGAGAGTTATCTATTCCTAAAGTTATTTCCATCAAAAAGGTTGTTAGGTCCATGAACAGTAAGGTACAGAATGCTATACGAGATTCTCAACCACAAATCAATTCCTAATTTCAATCTAAGCATCATTCCAAAGCTTTTATAGATATTTAACTATCATTATATCTTGAAAGACTCTTTTATATACATAATTAACTCAATATCATGCATGATTCATGGGTGCTGGTAAATCTATTTCTTCATGTACATAGACAATGCTTTATAGGATGTGTAAGTCACTATTTTCTAACTTTGTTTCTACCAAGTGCATTATGTTTCATGCATTACCTACAAGTTATTATTATGAATGTCATGAGATGAGCTATCTATATATATATCCTCAATGATATATGATATCAAGAATTCTTTTAGAAAACTTTTGCTTTTCAAAATTTTTGAAATAATTAGACTTAAGAGAACTAGTTTTATTTCTTGCAAAATCACACTTGCTTTTGTCAAAACTCAATCTTGATGACCTATATGCCCAATACCTTCGTTATTTTAATAAAATTCTTCATTTTGGAGTTGGAAAATAGATGTTTTCATAGGGGGCTTACCTAGTTACGAATTTTACAAAATTTTAAGGAATAAAAACGTTGTTTAATCTATACTTTGAAACATTTCCTTGTTTTAGGATTATACTTTGATAAATTTCATTTATCCTAGTCAAAATTAGGCCTTTATTACATGTATTCCCTAGGACTTCTATTTTTCCATAAAAACCTCATTTTGGCATTTGGAAATAGGTGTTTAAATAGAGATCATTTTCAAATCTGAATTTTGAAATTTTAATTTGAGATTGTTTCTTTGTAAAAGTCATTTAATCTTTCTAAAACTAACTCCTAATCAATCCTACTCCTTAAAGCTTCCATTTCTTTAATAAAAATCTTGTTTTTTGGTTGAAAAATAGGTGTTCACATATCAAGCCTCCCTTATTACGAATTTTAAGTTGGTTTTTTAGATTGAAACATAATGCTAACTTAACTTTTTATAAACTTTTCTTGTTTTGAAAATATCCCTTAGTAGATCTAAGCTTTACTTATCAAAACCACTCATTGATAATAACTATTCCCTAAGCCTTTCATTTTTAATGTAAAATACTCTTTTTAAAGTTGAAAAATAGCTTTTTCAAATATGGTTCTTTTTTTATCCGAATTTCCAAAAATTATTTTTATTGGAACTAAAATAGATCTTAAGCTTTCTAACATTTTTCCACTATTATCATGCTACTATAAGTCCTTTATGTACATAAAACAAAAATCTAAGACATTTATGAACCCAAAACAACTAGATCTAGTTTATTATACTAGTCATAAATGTAAATGCACTATGATCGTTATGTAGATATGGTTAAATAATGAATATATGCACAAAACATTAACAATAACAACATAACTCGATAATAAAACAAAATAATAGCAAAACAACATAAATAACAAGATCTACAACATTGTGATGGCAAGGATCTCATGTTTAAGTGTTTCCAAATCCCTAGCATAAAGCTCATTGGGATTTTGGGTAGAATCACACATGTATGATTTGTCATTACATGTTTTTAAGGTGGTAGTGTGTAAATCTATTACCTATTAAATGTGTGAAGTAAAAAAACTTGAAGGAAAACAAAAGTGTGTGTGTGTGCGCTAGAGGAAGGGGGTGTCACGGCATGGAGAGGAGAGAAGAGAGAGTTTGCAAAGTTTTTCCAAGAGTGAAAATGAAGAAAGCAAGAAAATGAAATGGTAAAGGCATAAAGGAGTTTATATAGAAAAGTAGATTAGGGTTTGTGTAATAAAAGAAAGGAAAAAAAAAAACAAATAGAGAGAGAGAGCGCATGGGGGAGTGCCAATTTTGGGTCAAAGGGAGAGAGAGAGATGTTTTGTTTTGTGTTGTGTAAGTTTCAAAATTAAATTAAGTAATTTAAGTAGTAAAAGTTGTATTGGAAAAGAAAATATAATGAAAATGATGTAATATTGTAAGAATAGGTTGCAAGAATGTAATAATAGGGTATGGGTGGTTGTACTTGTGAATAGTGTGATTAGAAATCAAAAAGTAGATTAGACAATTAAAGTACCGGTAGTAACGAAAATACGATAAAAGGCTATAACTATAACTTTTATAACACGAAAAAATTATATAACTGATATATTTGGAAATCTTATGAAATTACGAATCTAACGGTACTAATAACATATTTTTAATATCTCGAGCCCTAGGACACGCTTTTCAAAGTCTGTATTCAATCGAGTTTGAAATTGGTTGAAAATTTACTAATCTAATATTTTTAAGCGTCCTAATATTATTATGAACCATCCTACACTCTTCACTCATATTTTGACTTCTTGGTTTAAGAACACGAGGTTGCCGGATCTAAACTGCTAGGGTTTCCTGGGAAATCGTTGACTTAGGATTTCCTGTTGACTTTCTAATTTAGGGTTTGAACTCAATATTACCCTAAAAATTAGGGGTTTACAAGAATCATTGAGCGTCTACTTTATCTTACTTTAACTAGACTAGATTTATCATTTGTTGTCTACTATCTTAGTCAATTTGTTTCTCAGCTACGCAAACCTCATTTGGATGCTTTGATGCATGTACTTCGGTTCCTTAAAGGCACGATTCATCATGGATTATTTTATTCTGCTGAATCTTCTCTTGATAATTTTGGTTATTTTGATTATGATTGGGGATCATGCTTGATGAGTAGATGGTCAGTTAGGGGTGGGCAAAAAAAACCGACCGAACCAAACCAATCCGTAACCGAACCAATCCAAACCAAAAATATGGTTTTTTTCATGGTTTGATTTGAAATTTTTCAAATCCGAACCAATCCAAAATTTATGGTTTGGTTTGGAAAGTAAACCAAATCAATCCATAAAACCGAACCAAACCGTTTTAGAAAAATATAATAATATTTTACTATATGTTGATATGATTTCATTTGATATCTATTATTTGGTGAATATTAATTAAAATCAACTTGTCCTTTTTTAAATTTTTTTAAGCTCATGATATGTAATTTTTTGTTGATGATGAATTATTGTTTTTTTTTATAGCTTTTAACTTTGTAAAATATGAAATTTATTTATTCAGTTATAAACTTTCATTATGTATCAATTGTTTAATATATTTTGTTAGCTGGTCATTTTATTCATTAATGAATTTTGTTGATAGATGATTTTTTATTTTAGCTAAATTATTGGTAGATAATTGACATGATGGTTATATTAAAAATCTTAAATTATGACTTACTATGTATTGGTTAGTGAATGTATTTTATTGGTGGATTGTTGAGATGAAAATTACTCTTAATTCTTGGGAATAAATTAGATTAATTTGTTATTAATTTTATAGAAATTATTTGGAATTGGTACTTATTTGTGTTTTATATAATTTTTAGGAATTTGAAGTCAATTGGAGCAAATAGTATAAGATTGGAGCAAATTAGAATCAAGAGGCAAAAGTCAGCAAAGTAGGCCGGCCAGGAGAAGAAGTAAGCCGCCGGCCATGACCATTCTGGGCGAATTGGTTCAACAAGAAACGCCGGCAGCGTAAGTATGATGGCCGTCGGCCATCATCATTCTGGACATGTTGACAAAACAGAAACGCCGGTAGGGAATCTATTTAGGCCGCCGGCCATCCTGGGAATTTGGCCAGCCTTCTTGTAACGGCTGGGTAAATGAAAAGCCATGAAGCATTTAGGCTGGTCAATTCATGATCTAAACGGATCCAGCCTTTGTCCCTACGAATTCCATAACTTCCAAACTTGTATTTATATATTATTTAGGGTTTCTTTCAGGAGGATTCATTCATTCCATATTTAGATACAATTTTGTAAGAAAACCCTAGAGAGAATTCGAAGGGTCATGAGTGGCTAAACTCCAAATCTAGCCAAAGGGATTATTGCAAATCAATTCAAGATGGATTGTGAGACCAAAGTGGTTTGATTTTATTGTTCTCTATTTTGAATATTTATATTTCATCAGATTTATTTGTGATTGTTTGTCTATTATTGATATAACTTGGATCCGGTTGTATTAGATAACAAACAATAATCAATCAATTAGGACTCATATCCGTAATTGTATGAATCTCCTAATATAAAGTGATGAAACGACACGATAGTCGTAAATAGATGATTATTTGTTGTTGTTGATGAAATATAATCTATTCTAAATAATCCATGCTCTATGAGATTGTTGATTAGGGTTAGGTCTCTCTAACTTCTAATGCAATTGATAGATTAAACCTTAAGAGCGTGTTTAGGGTTGTCTATTCGATTAGGAATAATCAAAGATCTTATCTTGGTTATTTAATATATAAAAAGAGATTGATTTTTAGAGCTTATTGAAAATTATAACTAACCTATTCAAAATAGGAATAATAATTATTGAGTCAAGGATCAATCCCAGGAATTGAATTGTAATAAGACCTAGGCTAGATATCTTTTTAATATAGAAATTCTTGTTAATTAGATATAGGTTTATTTTAATCGTGTGATTTCAAAAACCCCTTATTTTATTTTCTTTTTCTCTTCTTAATCTCGATAGAAACTTGGGAATTTTACCAGTCCCTGTGGAGACGATCCTGCTCACTCTATTTACAAATATTTAAAGCAGGTTGATTATAAATTATTATTTTTGTTGGATTCGACAACCATCATGGATAATTGATTTTATAGAGAACTATAGATTAAAAGTATGATGAATTTATAAATTATTTTGTTATGGTTTATAATATCAACTTTGTAAAATGATATAAATATTTAAGAATCTACATAAATGTAAAAAAACTAGAACAAGAAAAATTTTTAATTATAATTTTGATTTAAATCGTAATCTAAACCGAACCAAACTGTTATTTAATGGTTTAAAAAATTTATAATCCGAACCAAACCGTTACTTAATGGTTTGGTTTGAGATGGAAAAAAAAAAAAAAACCAAACCGTAAATTAAGGTTTGATTTAGTTTTAGAAAAAACGGAACCAAAGCGATCCATGCCCACCCCTACGGTCAGTTACGGGATATTGTGTTTTCTTGGGTTCTTCACTTGTTTCCTGAAAGACTAAGAAACAAAAGACGGTTTCCACTTCATCTGCAGAAGCCGAGTATCGTAGTATGGCAGCCGCTATAAAAGAGTTGTTGTGGGTATCTTACATTTTGAAGGATCTTGGTATCTCATATTCTTTACCAATTGTTCTTCACTCTGATAATAAGTCAGCTCAGCTTATTGTTGCTAATCCATGTCTTCACAGCGCACAAAACATATAGACATTGCTATTCATTTCACTACAGACAAAATTTTCGATGGATTTTTACAACCTCTCATGTTCCTTCAAATTTACAACTAGTTGATCTTCTTACCAAGCCACTTGGAGAACATCAATTAGCTTTTTTATCTTCCAAGATGGGCCTTCGAGCAGCTCCATCTTGAGGGGAGATGTAGAAAATATATATATTTATTTGAATGTACAGAAAGGGCAATTTTGTAATTAGACTAATAGATTTTAGTTGTATATATATCACCTGAATAGTAAGCTGTAAATATGCTTCCATAATAATTCTGTTTTCATTTTTGTTTTCCTCTCTCTAATCTTCTTCTCGTTAGTTGAGTTTGTTAGCTAATACATGGAAGCAAATACCTTCTTTCAAAGATGAACTTTGCATTTCTTCTTTAAGTAATTCATTAAATTTGTGGAAGAGCATTCTCAAACTGCTGATAAGTCTCTTGCTAGTACATTGATGGGTACTTTGACCAATATGAAGTTTGATGTGTATCGTACTATGCATAAGCATATTCTTTTTAATTGACGAATATAGCGGCAAAATTAAAGACTTTTGGAATGACTATGGATGAGTTCTTTTTGGTACAGTTCATTTTGAACTCTTTGCCTCCTGAACAATATGAGCCTTTTCAAATGAATTATAACACTATAAAGGATAAGTGGAATATTAATGAATTGACCAATATGCTGATTCAAGAGGAAACAAGATTAAAGAACCAAAAGACTCATTTTATTCATTTTACAAGTCATCAAGAAGTTGCATTGAGTTCAAAGAAAAGGGCTAGAAAAGGCAAGAAGAAGGTTTATGCAACATGAATGAATCTTCTAAAGATTCACAAATCCATAAAAGGGAAATCAAGTGCCATTTCTGTAGAAAGGTTGAACACTTGAAGAAAGACTGCTTCAAACGTAAGGCTTGATTCGAAAAGAAAGGTAAGCCTTGTGCTTTTGTTTGTTTTGAATCAAACCTTAAACAAGTTACTTATAATGCTTGGTGGATTGATTCTAGCTTGACAACTCATATTTCCAAATATGATGCAAGGATTCCTTACGATCCAAACTATAAAGCCAAATGAAAATTTCTTATTCATGGGAAATGGAAACAAAGCTTCAATTGAAGAAACGGGACTTATCGCTTGATTTTGGAGACTAAGCATACTTAGATTTGTTTCAAACCCTTTAGGTTTCCACATTTTCTTGCAATTTAGTTTCTTTGCCAAAACTTGATGTATTAGGTTTTTCTTTTAAGTTGAGATTTGAATCTTTCAGTTTGTATAAAGACAATAAATTGTATGGTTCAGGAATTTTATGTGATGGTCTTTACAAGCTTAAACTTGATGAATATTTTGTTGAGACCTTAATGACCTTGCATCATAATGTTGAAACTAAACGTAGTTTGGTTAATGATAACTTTGCTTACTTGTAGGATAAACACTTAGGTCACATATCCAAAGAAAAATTGCAAGGATTAGTATAGAATGAAATTCTTTATACTTTGGATTTTACTGACCTTGGAATGTGTGTTGATTGTATTAAAGGAAAACAAACTCAACACATTAAGAAAGGAGCCACAAAAAGCACACAACTTCTTGAAATTATACATATAGATATATATGGACCCTTTGATGCTCCATCTTTTGGTGGAGAAAAGTATTTTATCACCTGTATTGATAATTTTTCACGTTATTCTTATGTCTATCTTTTGCATGAAAAATCTCAGTTTGTGAATGCCTTGAGGTGTACTGATCGTTGCCAACTATAGCTTTAATAATTTAAATACCTGTTCCTAGTTCCAACTACGATGCAATAGGCAAGTGTACCCATTGTAAACGTAATATAGTGTTGAGCATAGGGTCGTTCCACAAAGACCCACTAATTTCTAGTACTAATTTTGTCCCTATTATCCAACCTTCGATTTAGAATGATCGAAATCATAGACTTTTAACTAATTAACTACTAAAATTATGTTAAACTAATCTAGACTCACTTTTCAAAAAGAAACAAGGATTAATTCAATTACAAAACAACCTAGATCTCATTCTATACCTCTCTTATCATGTGAATCATCAGACTAAAAATCAAGTTTATTGAGTTCTTAAGCTGTAGAGCTCTAGAGTGCAAACTAATAACTTTCTCAAGTTAATAGCTTATATAATCCTAGATCTATCAATTAGGATCTCTCTCAACCAATAGCAACCTAAAATCGCATTAAACACATGAACTCATCCACTATTCAACCAAAGTATAGAAGATTTTTATTACTCTATCTCTAAAATCACAAGCAAATCTCATCCATTGCATAGATCTGATTATAAAAGCAATTTCTCAATTAACCTAAGTGATATCAAACATAAATTCATACTCTGGATATATGAACCTAAGATAACGATGAAGAATAAGAAATGAAAACATAAGAACATTAATATATCTTTATTAAGAATAAATCCTCATTACATGACAAAATAGTTTCAAATGAGATCTAGATCTGTGGTTTACTCTCTCATGATATTAGAAATGAAAATACAAGGAATAAGAGAGAAACTGGAGTTCTTGATTACAACCCTGAAAGATTGGATCTTGAATGCTTCAATAATTTGAATCTCCTTGGCTTGTTGTTTGTAAAGAAAAATATAAAGTCAGCCAAAAAGAAAACCCTAACAAACTTCCTTTTCTTATCATAAATGTATATATATATATATATATATATAGGACATAAAGGAGAGAGAAAAGTCGGACATGTGGACATCTAGTTCCAAAAGCCCCTCACCACGTGCCAAGAGTCGTGGTCGCTTCTGTATCCCATTCTTCACTTTAGCATGCCTCCTGTTATGGGGCATGGTGGCTTGCTCTGTGGTTTGTAGTTCATAAGCCCTTCACCACGCCCAGTGCCAAGGGGCGTGGTGGCTTCTGCTTCCTTTTTCCTTCTTGTTTTCCGTGTTACTTTAGCTTGTTTTTTTCACCATTGAGTTTGTAGAACCTAAAAGCAACATATTGATCAATTAAGTAACAGTTCTATACGATTTTCAATCAAATGACAATTAAAAGACTCCACAAATCATCCTAGAATTAAGGATATTATGAATTATCATGTACATTAATAAGGTTGAGAGATAATTAGATAAAAAAGTGAAAATTGTAAGATCCGATAGGGGTGGTGAATACTATGGGAAGTATGACAGAATGGTGTTGTAGAGAGGCGGAATCATACATTATTGGACATGGTTAGGAGTCATGTTAAGTCATTCATCATTACTATATCTATGTGGGTTTATGCATTAAAAACTACAGTATATTTGTTAAACAAGGTTGCTTAGTAAAGCAGTTCTAAAGACCCTTTTTGAACTGTGGACAGGTAAGAAACTTAGTTTACGACACCTACATGTATGGGGTTGTCTTGCAGAAGTATGGATTTATAATCTACAAGAAAAGAAATTGGACTTTTGAACAATTAGTGGATCCTTTTAGGATATCCTGAAAAGTCCAAAGGATTTAGGTTTTACTTTTCTAATCATAGTATAAGAATTGTTGAAACTAGAAATGCCAAGTTATTGAAAATGGTAAAATTAGTGGAGTAAAGAACGACATGATGTGTATATTAAAGAAGTTAGGGCAGAAGTTCTTATACTTTTACCTTCTAAGCAAATTGATCCTAATATTGTAGAAATTCACCAAAGTGAAGAACAACAAGTAACGAATCAAACGCATCATGAAGTTATAAACGATACCCCTATAGTGGAGGAACCACATGAAACGACATTAAGAAGATCTCAAAGAGAGAGAAGATCTGCTATTCCTAATGATTACGTTGTTTCTCTACAAGAGTCAGAACTTGACATAGGAATTAACAATGATCCAGTTTCATTCTCACAAGCAATTAAATGTAATGATTCTATTAAGTGGGTAAATGCCATGAAAGATGAATTAAAATCTATGGATCAAAACCAAGTTTGGGAACTCGTTGAATTTCCAAAAGGATGTAAAATAGTTGGTTGTAAATGTGTCTTTAAGACAAAGCAAGACTCAAAAGGATGGCATTGATTATAAAGCCAGACTTGTTGCCAAAGGCTTCATTTAGAAGGATGGCATTAATTATAAAGGGACTTTTCATCGGTCTCAAAGAAAGACTCACTTATGGTTAGTTTGGCTTTAGTTGCTCATTATAATCTAGAGTTGCACCAAATGGATGTTAAGACCGCCTTTCTTAATGGAGGTTTAGAAGAAGAAGTTTATATGGACCAACTTGAAGGCTTCTCAATTAAAAGAAAGGAGCGTATGGTATGTAAACTTAAGAAATCAATGTATGGACTTAAACAAGCTTCTTACCAATGGTATCTTAAGTTCAATGATACCATAACTTCTTTTGGTTTTAAAGAAAACAATGTTGATCGGTGTTTATACATGAAGGTTAGTGGGAGCAAGTTTGTTTTTTTAGTACTATATGTTGATGATATCCTAATTGTTGTAATGATTTTGGTTTATCATGAGAAACCAAAATTTTTCTTTCAAAGAGTTTTGAAATAAAAGATATGGGAGAGGCAACATATGTGATAAGAATTGAAATATTCTATGATAGATCACAAGGATTTTTAGGCTTATCCCAAAAGGCTTATATAAATAAAGTTCTAGAAAGATTTAAGATGGACAAATGTTTAGTAGGTATAGTTCCAATTTAGAAAGGAGATAAATTTGGTAGTATACAATGTCCAAAGAATGATTTGGAACGAAAACAAATGGCGAAAATTCCTTATGCATTTGTTGTTGGGAGTTTGATATATCTTCAAACTTGTACTAGATCCGACATCAGTTTTAGTGTTGGGATGTTGGGCAGATGTCAAAGTAATACAGGATTGGATCACTAGAAGGCTGCTAAGAAAATTTTGAGATACTTGCAAGGAACAAAGGACCACATGCTCACTTATAGAAGGTCTAATCAGTTAGAGGTGGTTGGTTATTCAGATTCGGATTATGCTAGATGTGTTGATACAAGAAAATCCACATTTAGTTACCTATTCCTATTAGCTGGAGGTGTAATCTCATGGAAAAGTGCGAAGCAGTCTATCATTGCTGCATTGATTATGGAAGCAGAATTTGTGGCTTGCTTTGAAGCCACAATTCATGGCTTATAGCTGCGAAATTTTATTTCAAGGCTTCAAGTTGTCAACACTATTAGTAGGTCGCTGAAAATTTACTGTGACAACTCTGCATCAATCTTCTTCTTAGAGAATGACAAGTATTCAAAGGGTACAAAACACATAGAGATCAAATACTTAGCCGTTAAAGAAGAAGTTCAGTAATAACGAGTGTCAATCAAATATAGTAGTACAAAATTGATGGTTGTAGATCCATTAACAAAAAGATTAGCACCCAATATTTTTAGAGAGCATGTTGAAAGAATGGGCATTATAGGACGTCCTGATTAAGATTATTATATTTGTTTGTATGACATTCTCGAGCTCAATCACAGTGCTTTTGATATTTCTTGTTTTCTATATTGTATATATGATTGAAGTAGAATTATAAAGACATCAAGTAAGACTTTATTTATCACTTCATTAAGTTATGTTTAAATTATGAATTAATTATGTAGTACATGGAAGAGACTATGTCGAGATGATGATGTACAACCGCCATGACTCTAATTAATTTTTAATTTAATCAATGAGATATAACGGTACAATCAATATAATGAAGACTTAGAATAATATTATCGTGCACATTATATTTATTCTAAGTTATTAAGAAACATATATGGGCCAGGTGGGAGAATGTTAGAATTTGTGGCCATTATGTAAGTTTATTTAAGAACAGTCGTGACTTTTAATCTAAATTAGATGACTTTTCGTGATGGGATATCTTAAAGGAGAAATCCATTAACTGTTCATGAAGAGGTATAGTCCTCTCTCTACCTTTTATATATATAAGTGAAAATTAAAGAAAAAGATAGACTTCGCACATTTTTTTTCACATTTACTCCATCATAAAGTAAAAGGTCAAGAAAAATTATATTCTCTCGAAGAAATAAGGTTGGATTGGAGGGATAAGGTATCTATTAAAGAATTAAAAAATCTTATTCATCAGAATTCAATACGATATTATTGCCATGGAGAAAGGTACGCATCATTTCTTCATTGTGAAAATCATGAAGTTCGAAGATCCTAAAATTGAAGTTGACGAAAGAATCATATCATGTAAATTATAAAATTATTTTACATAGATTTCCTCATCTAAATTACCGTGTAAAAAAGCATCGTTCACATCGAATTGGTGAGCATGCCGGTTTTGAACAGTCGCTATTGCAAGAACCAAACGAATAGTGCATAAATTGGCAACTGGAGAGAAAGTATGAGTATAATCGACTCATGTTCTTGAGCATACCTTTTAGCCACTAGCCTTCCTTCACACCTTTCTATAGTACCATCGAGTTTATATTTTATTTTGTAAACCTACTTTGAGCCAACGATTCTCTTTCCTTGAGGTCTAGGAGCAATATCCTAAGTATGATTTGATTCTGAGGCTAGTATTTCTTTATTCATCGCCTTAACCCAATTACAATCATCTTTTGCTTCATGATAATGTCTAGGTTCTTGAACAACTGACACATCGGCTAAGGAACTCACATAATCAGAAGGTAAATCACGTAAATGATGGGTATCAAAAAGTAGATATAAAGGTAAATGAAGTGACATAGAAGCTGATGCATTTACTAATGAATTGAGATGAGCAGCATGTGCATAATCCTTAAGCTACACTGGTGGATGTCTAATACGACTTAACACATGAATAAAAGGAGGATTAGCTTGAGGAGGAAGAGGAGATGATGCATTGTCTGAACCAATGGAAGCTGAAGACTCTAAAGTAATGTGTATATCAAAACAAGAAGGAACAATGTCAAAATATGATGTGGAAGGAATAGAAGGAAATAAAGATGACTTGGAATGAGATATGTTATATAAGGAATGCTTGAAAAGAAAAACATGTTCAACAAAGACTACATCTTTACTCACAAAGACTTATTTATGGAAAGATCAAAGAGCTTGTAACCTTTTTGATTGTTTGGATATCCTAATAGCACACATTTTCGGCCTTTTGTATCCAGCTTGTTTATGGTTTTGTCTAATATTGGAGCAAAACAAAGACATCCAATTGTTCTAAGTTTTGAATATCAAGGAACTCGTCCAAACAACCGCTAATACGGTGATTCCTAACCAAACATTTCAACAGGCATTTGATTGATCAATGTTGTTGCTATTAAGACACATTCCTCCTAAATTTTTTTTTGCAAATTTACATGTAATCTAAGTGCCTAAGTTATCTCTAACAAATGTCTATGCTTCCTTTCAACAACATCATTTTGTTGTAGTGTGTGAGCTATATATCTTTGATGAGCTATGCCTTTACTAGAGAAAAGTTGTTGACACTCATTTAAAATAAACTCTCTACCATTATCACTACGAATATACTTTGGTGTAACATGAAAATGAGTCTGCACATAAGAAAGGAATTGCTCCAGATAGCCCGTCACCTGACCTTTTGTGTTGCATAAGATAAGTCCAAGTAAATTTAATTCTCTCATCCACCAAAGTAAGAAATTATCTTGCACCCGAAAGTGATGGAGTACATAAGGTCCTTAAACATCTACATGTATAAGGTCAAAATTGTGAGTAGAAATTGTATTACTTACAGGAAATGGCTTTCGATGAGATTTTGCCATATGGCATGTATCACAAACAAAGAACTCTTTATAAGGTACATTACATAAAGGAATGTGTTTGAGCTTTTTGAAAGAGGGATGACCCAATCGTTCATGTCACACTCTAAAAGACAAAGATGAGTGCTACTAGAATTATTACAAAGAGGAACAGATTTGGAAAGTGCATTAGAATTTATTACATCATAAAAAATGGATTGAAGTACATAAAGACCATCTTTTACATCAATAATTGCAACAATCTCTTTACTTTTAAGGTCATGAAAAGAACAAGAAGAAGGGGTAAAACAAGCAATTGGATTTGAAGTGGATAAGAGTATAGAAATTGATATGAGGTTGTCTGGTATCAAAAGCACATTGTAAAGGACAATGTGCTTGTTAAAATGAACAATACCAGTTTCTTTCACAATTTTTAGACTACCATCTGGTAATCTTACATGAATACATTGGTTTTTGGGTCGTTTTGGCGTTAATTTTGAAAAAAAATACGAGAAAAGATGGGTTTGGAAACTTATTCCAAATTTAGGGGAATGAAGGCTGTTGGAGACAGCGCCTTTGAAATTGCATGACAGTGCCTATCACGCATTTAGCGTGAAGGCACCGTTTAGGATGACGCCTTTAAGGTTAAGGGGGAAGGCACCATCCTTTAGAGGAAAAAAAAAGAACAAAGGCACCCACAATTCCCCCTCTTTTATAAGTGCAAATAATGCCCAAAATACAACAAGATAAAGCCATAAACCAACTATACAGCAAAAAATAACAAAGTAGACTTAGTGTTACACGATTCCCCTCTTTTGTAAGTGCAAATAATGCCCAAAATACAACAAGATGAAACCATAAACCAACTATAGCAAAATTCAGCAAAAAATAACAAAGTAGACTACCACCACCACTTATGTTACTTCACAAATCATTCCACTACTTGGTAAAAGGGAAACCCGACCAATCTCCTCACAAGTCAAATCAGCAGAAAAAGCAATTACTAACAATTCAAAATCCTGAATCCAATCCGTTGCTTAGTAGTAGCATACCCAACCAATCCAACATCCCAAAACTGCATAAATAATATTAAGTAAACAGACAAACTCCTTGAACTAATGTAATAACCAGATGAAAATAAAAGTTGATTACATAAAGTGAATTAGAAGATACAATTGTGTTAAAAAAAATGGGAAAGGTGCAACCCTATCGTCTCCTACTACTGCGACGTAGAACCCCAGTAACCCTGGAGGCTATGGAACGTCGACCACGCTGTGCCGATGCTGCTTGTGGATCACCCTCCTGAATAAGCGACGCACTAAAATCTAGCGGAGGGACAGGTGTTGCCTGGTTGTGGGTCTCCTAACATGTGACAACTGTGTCACTCCTTCACCCATGTCCTGGTCCAAAGGTATGATCAGGTACTGACGCCTCTTATGTGGTGGTGAAGGAGGATGACGTGATAAAGAGCCTACCTCGGTGAATGGAGTATGGTAGGATGGGAACGAGGAAGTGCTATGCCATCCCCTCGCATCTGTAAATGTACCAGCAGATGATGATGGAGCATGGTGGAAAGAGTCGTAGTGATGTTGCTGCTGCTCGTACTCAGTCTAGTAATCTACTGCATCACCCTCATGCAATGTGTGTCGATACTCAGGGTATAGATAGTCAACAACCATGCTCATCGACTTATTTATGGCGTCATCTGCGATGGAGTGAATTTCTGCAATGTCAGTAAAACCAAATCCATCTGAACTGATCGCCTACAAAGCAAGTGCAAACATTGGAGGTTATAATTGAAAGTGTGTTTTGGTGAGGACAATCAAAGTACAAGGTATATATCTCACCAAGGCATCGACCCTAGCACCAGTGTGGTTGAGATATCGCCTAGTCATATGTTTGAACCAACGTATATAGTCCGGGTCGACACTAAGGGGAAGCTCAACAAATACCAAGCGATCACGCCTCTCATTCCACTTTGAATAATGTGTGAAAACCTCACCGCCCTGTATGGCTTTCCTCACAGCATCAAGCCTCTCTTCCCAATACATGACACAGTTATAGAAGATTTTTTTTGACCAGGCCCGCTACAGGTAAGCCCCTCGCTCCCTTGATCACTGAGTTATATGTCTCTGCCATATTAGTTGTCATCTACCCAAAACGATAACATCCGTTAAATGCTAGTGTCCATGCCTCTTTGCATAAGACCATATTGTTATTTGAATCAGTCTGGTTAAACCATTCAACTGTTGCTTCGTCAATTTTTTTACAAGATCCATAGATTTTTCGAATTTACGGGGTAGTGCTTGAAAAGCAACGTAAGTTTCCAAGTTTTTGCATCTCTGATTCTTATAAACTTTGTTGAAATTGCTAGCAACATGTCAGACATAAAATCAATGCATTGCAAAGGGAGGGTGCCACCCATTTGCCACATCATCAACTGCCCCAATAATACCCATCCCTCTATCTGAAACGAGACATACAGTCTCCTCTCCTCTATGTCCTATGACTCCTCGCTTCAATTTCGTCAAAAACCATGACCATGCATCTTTAGACTCAGATGGTGCTAGACAAAATGCTAAGGGTAATATGTGATTGTCTTCATCTACACCACATGCCACGAGCAACGCACGCTTGTATTTGCCATAAAGAAATGTACCATCCACACAAATAACTGGCCTACAATGCTTGAAGGCCTGTGCACATGGCCCAAAGCTCCAGAATACCACTTGAAATATGCTTCATCTGGTTGTGATGATCTTGTCCAGCCCCATTCCACTATCGACCCCGGATTAGTTGACTTGATTGCGTATAATAACTTTGGGAGTTCATTGTAAGATTTCATCCAATCACCATAAACCATTGCAATTTCCTTTTTCTTACCTTGCCAAATTCTTCTACGGGAAACCATATACCCGTATACAGCCAAGCAATGAGACTCAAGCTCCTTTGCCTTATAGTTTGGATTTTTCCGAACAAAGCTGATAAATTCTCGAGCTAAAATGTTAAAGTCTATATGTGAATGGTCCTGCCTGACTAAAGGATTCGTGCAAGAATGAGGACCATCAAGCTTGGTGATTACAAACAATCCTTCTAGTTTTTTCAAATAAGCCCATATCCACCATGAACAACCTTGATCACTTTTGGTGCAATGAGCAGTCCATACAGTTTTCTTCGATTCGTAAACACAGAAGTTGCAATGTCTTCTTATGTGAAAAGACTTCACAGCTTCAATTAAGTCGTCCTTTGTCTTGAACATCATTCCCTGCACTAATTCTTGGCTATCACATATATGAGCAGACATAGCATCCATTTCATCTTCAACTGTCACATGCCCATCACCGCCTCCACCTGCATTAAAATAAAGAATTGTATCTCTGACTGATGCCTGACTTGACATTACATCACATGGCCTTAAGCTAGGTGAGACATCCGAAGTTCCAATATTGCCTCTTTGAACTTCTTCTTCCACGTCATTATAATTCTCTTCATCCACCTCATCTTCTATCGTATCACCATTTTCATCCACATGATAGTAACCATTGAAAAACTCATCTTCTAACCCAGTGGCAAACACCGGTGCCACTTCCTCTGCAACTCTATTCTTGAACTCTGACATTGTCTCATCCGCTGGTATTGGATCATATTGTTCACAATGCATAGGTGAAACTGGCACCACGGCTTCATTCTGCAAAGGAACATTTGAACATGAACCATGCTGAAATTGTTGTACACCTAACATGGTGGCATGTTGTTCGTTCATGTAATCTCCAGCACTAGCACAATTTGGAGGTGTAACCGCCCGATCACTCACTTTCACAACTATTTCTTGAATTAAACTAGTACCCAACTTAGCAGCAAGTGAAATCAAATTTTCAACTCTATCATCATCCACAATTGGCATTAACATGTAAACAACCCATGACTCATATAATGTGCATGCCTATGTATTATCTCTACTTCACTGTTACCAACATCTACACCAATCTTCCCACATCCATCCTAACCTTCACTTTTCCAATGGGAGGCTTGTCATATTGTGGCCCATAACATCCATCCACTATGTTCCCATGTGCATAAACAATGAACCTTACGTAGCTAGCCATTCCCAACCTATCCATAAGAAATGAAAATGTTACATCTCTTTTCTTACAATTTCAATTATGACAACATCTTGAATTTCTTCAGCTTGTAAAACAATGTTCACTCAAATTCCATTAAACATCCTTATCAACAAACACACGGCTTTACATCGATTGTCGCATTTCACCAAATATCTTTTAATCATTAATATTGTTTTATGACATGCTTCATTCATGCACATGCACTCCATCCTATATTCCTACAACACCTTATAACTCAAAACCAACATCTACGACATATCAAGTCGGACAAAATCACACTTTCACTGCCTCATTTTACATTAAATATAAAAATATCAACTTTGAACCATTTAGGCATTTCACCGAACACCTTGTGCTCATGTAAACAATCTCAATGTCACCATCATCAATCAACAAATGCAGTATCCTAACAATCACCAACACTCCACACACTACTTCTACAACACTTCACAACTCAAAATCAACAGCTACAACACATTGATTCACTCAAAATCACAAATTTCCTCAATTTCTCCATTTCTAATCATTTTTCCTCCAAATTTGCATAATAAGTAACAAAAATAGCAAAAAAAACCTAACAAAACACCTTACCTGAGATCGGATGATGGAAAATCTTCACTGGAGATGACTATTGATCTGCGGAGCAACTCCTAGAGGTGTTTTTTCTCTACTAGGAATGGGGAAGGGTTTGAGAGCTTTGCTCTCGGTTGGGAATTGGGGGGGAAGGGGGGTTGTTTATATAACCTTGAAGGCGCGGTCCGAAACGGAGCCTTCACCCCGAATACCCTAGGTGCCGTCCCACCCCTCTTCTGGAATAACTGTAAGCCCTGGAAAATTTCAACAAATAATTTTAAAGATGAACTTAGGAAATAAAACCCTGAAAGTCACTCGAGTTAAAACCGAACTTTGACAAGCCCAAACTCGAACGAATTCGGAAAATTCTGAATTGTGAGGAACATAAGAAATCTCAGAAATAAAATAGCAACTTAAAATACTTCTGTTCTGAAACCTTTATGTACGATAAACTTCCTATTTAACTCCGAATTATAAATCCGGATAAAATATAGCCCTAAAACAAATTGTTAAGGAGTGAATAGTGACTGGCTTCGGGAATAAAAATCAATCCAAAAGAATTCCGAGAATGTAGTGAGATATTTGATACTTATGAGAGTGGACCTTAAAATAAAACTCACCAATCAGACAAGTCATATAAGTGTGAAATATCGGTTCTTGTGTTGACAATAGTGTAAACCGGAAGGTTAACCGGGAAACCTGAGTCTTCAAAGCTCTCAAGAAACTCAGTAACCTAGATCCGACAATCTCGTGTTCCTAAACCCAGGAGTTGGAACAAGAGGAAAAAGAGTAATTGGTTCGTATTAAGCATAAGATACCTTGGAAAGGTGAGATCAGTGAAATTCCGACCTATTCCAATCTGATCAGGTGCCAGTTTCGAAAAGCGAGCCCTGGGGATGCAAATGTTGAGAACATGTTATTAGTGCCTTTAGAATTATATTTCTAAAGGACCTTTAAGCTATTAGTTTTACAAATTTTCAAATAGCTAGAATTATCTGATCTTACAGTTTATTCGTATTTCGTTGCTGCTAGTAATTAGTGAGTTTTCAGTACGATTAATATTATTAGTTACCTAAATTGTTGTTATTATTATATTATTATTATTATTATTCTTATAAGGTATACCCGAGTTCTCCTAGTGATCGTATAGTAATCGGACGAACTTTGGAAACCGGAGAACGAAACCCTATATCGGTCCGATTCCAGCTTAGTGAGAGGAGCCTAGAAACCCTAGATCCGGCTTCCTTCGATTTCATAATAAAAGAAGTTTTATAAAGTAAATGAACATGAATTATTGTTCCAAAGTACATTTCAAACCTTTGAAAGTTTTAAATTCGGGAATTTTTCAATTCCGGGCCTTCCCGAGCCCAATTACGGAAAAGCGTGCCCCGGGCCACGGATTCAGAAAAATGTTCCGGAATATTCATTAGAACCGTAATTTTATAAGGATTCCAAAAATATCAATTTCATAATTTTCCGAGCTATAAAAATTACAGTTATAGCTTTTCCCGTGTTTTCGGAACAACCGGTAAAGTAGATGTCTTGTCTACTATTCACAAGTACAACCTATACTACACACTACCCATACCCTATTCTTACATCCTTACAACTACTCATTTCAATTTTCTTTTCCAAGAAAAATTGTCTCTTAAATAATTATTACATTTATTACATTTTATTTACTAAATTTCAAATATCAAATTTTTAAACACACACACACACACTATGTGTGGCCGGCGCACCCCCCCCCCCCCCCCCCCCCCTTAGTTTCCCTCTCATTTATTTATTTTACTCCAATTTAATTATCTAAACCCTAATACACTTCATATATATACATATTATTCTCTCTCTCTCCTCATTTTCTTCTTGTTTCAAAATTGGAAAAAGAGCAAAACCTCTCTTCTCTCCCCTCCCATTGCCGTGAGCTTTCTCCCCCATTCCCTCACTTCCCAACTTTGTTCCTTCTTCATTTACATCTCAAGGCTCCTTTGGTATGTTGATTCAAGTCTTGTTCTTCCTAGTTCTTGTAATGGCAAGACCATATCTTGTGTATTTCCTCATTAAATCCCAATGAGCTAATGCTAGGGACATGGAAACACATGAACAAGAATGTCAAGCCATCACAAGACATGGATCTAATGTTTAGATGTTTTTGTTAAGATCTCATCTTGTTCATGCATGTAAAGTAGTGATCTTGTACATATATTGTTGTTCATGCCATGAGATCCATGCTTTATATATCATATGTAGTAGATCTAAGGTTTAGACATTCACAACTTCATGTACATGCATGATCATAGGTTCATTTTGTTTTATATGCTTTGATGATCATAAGAATGAAGTCTTGTTCATGTATAGAGATGTTAGATAGTAGATCTTCACATATAGAAGGCAAGAACATTGAAAAAGGAAGGACTTTGTCAAATATGAAAAGTTGAAAATTCGGATGAAATGGAAACCCTACCTTAAAGACCCCCAAAATCAACTTTAAACTCATATTTCATAAGAAAAATGAAGGGTATGTATCATAGGAATATTGAAGGAATGATTTTTATAAGCTTGGATGAGTTTAGGCATCATAGGAATATAAAACAAGTAGTGGAGTTAAGATGAAAGATATTGGTATGTTGATCAATGGTTAAAAATTCGTAACTTAGGTTCATGCCTAAATAAACACTTAGTAATTAAGTCTAAAATGGATGTTTTATAAGCCAAATGAAGTCCTTAGATAATATATATTGGAGCTTCAATTTTTAATGCATTAGACAAGTTTTTCCTTAAGAAAAATGCAAGAAAATGAAATTCGGAAAATTCGGATTTTTACAAAAAGCTTGTTCAAAGACATGTTTACTAAATGAAAAATGGGAATTTTTATACATGAATGAAGGCCATGATTAATATAGACTTTGAGAACTTAATTTTAGTTAGAAAACAAGTGGATTACAAGATTAAAAGCCAAAGAAACCCTAAGGAGTGTAAAGTGGAAGAATAGCTTTTTAGAAATAACCTTTATGGAATTTTCTAACACTTAGGAGTTCATAAGAGTTTACTATCACAAAATCATCATGACCATGCATATATTAAGTCCATTACATACCATTCATGTTAGTAATTCATTCCTATACCATTCATGCATGAATCATCAACTAGGAACATTTTTATCAAAAGCGATACAATTTTTCGAAATCGGGAAAGTGACAGAACAGAACTGATCCCACTGTTCCGTGGCCTTGCTATTTTCAAAACTTGAAAATAATACTAGAAATAGATAGATCTTTCGAAGTAGATAGAGATCGATATAAAATTTGCGAAATTCCGAGTTAAAATGACCGAGTTATGGCCATTTTAAGTTGGAACTTCCGCAAATAGCGAGAATTCCGATTTTGTGAAGTATAGATACATAGTTTGAATTAGTTTAGTGATGAGATTCTCATTAGGCTATCTTTATTTGGTAGGTGAACCCGAGTACGACAATACCGTATCACCCGACCATCGTCACTAAGAGACCGGCGTACCATGGCCGAGTGAGTTCCTCTTCCGATTGCAATTATTACTTGTGATTGTAATGATAGTCGCACTAGTTGCTAGGTAAAGATAAAAAGATGATTGTGTATGATGGGGTATATGGGGATTATATATGTTGATTTCTGTTGATATGTGAAATGGAGCTTAAGAATATCGAAACCGAGTGATAAGCTAATGACTGTTTAGCTAGTATCTTATGATGTATGTTTGCGGATTTGTTGATCACCTAAAGGAATTGAGCTAATGAATATCCGACTTCAATTGTAAATTGAAATTCATTCATATCACGATGGGGATGGAGCATTAGCATTGGTTGGTTTTTCGTGATCCATAAAACGAATACTTGTTGGTTAATCGTGATCCATAAAACGAATTTATGTTCAGTTGACCGTGAGCTTAAACGGCGTCGTACCGCAGGATTCGTTAATCTGCTAACCCGGGATGGAGGGCGCAAGTCCATCCACATATGATTTCCGGCTGGTCATATGTTTGCTAAACTCACTTGTTGATGCATTTCACTTGGTTGCTTAATTACTTGGTTGAATGTGTTGTGTTTATTGTAATTCGGAAGTTCCACTCACTAAGCTAGTGTAGCTTATACCCCTATAGTTTCCTGTTGCAGTATGAGTACCTTTGGCTTTCTCCGAGGACCCGTGGACACCAGGTACGGCTCTTAGATATTAAGGAGCTTTTGATGAGGCCGGGGTCTAAAGATTAGAAATGGACTCTAATTCCGTTTTCCGAATCGGTAATTGAAGGGCAATGTAAGGAAATGTGGGGATTGAGAATTGGTAACTGGTGTTATCGGGGGTATGCCCCCTAGATCATGTAATAGAATAATTCTCTGTATGACGGTTATGGTTTACATTCTTGCTACTGTGTATATCTCTTTAAGCTACTACGAAGCAAAGTATGATCTATAAATGTTGAGAGCGAGCCTTACACTCGATGTTTAAGCTCATGGGGAGACTAGGATTGTCTCACTTGAGATTAAATGTTGAGTGTGGCGGACTGTCACGTGTAGGGCACACTTTGGGGCGTGACAGTTTAAGTTGGTATCAGAGCATGGTTAAGAATCCACAATCATGACTTTAACCAATAGACTTAAGAAGAATAAGGTAGGATGAGAATAAAATAAAGCCTAGAAGGGAATAACGTGGTAGAATGGGTTTTACAAATCTAATTCCTCTTCCTTTGTGAATAGCTTACCCTTGATGAAGTCCGCCGAGCGGCGAGGCAAGTGCGTAAGCAACCTGATGAAACTTTGGTCGAATACCGTCTGAGAATTAGAGTCTTGTGCGAAGACTTTGCTTAATTGGTCATCCCAGGTCAATCCGAGAGATGTTCAATTTGTGGAAAAGAGGATTGATGAACACTGAATGGTATAAAGTGGCGACCAATGTTGAGTATTGCCCTATAAGGAAGAAATGTTGGTCGGAGCTGGAAGTAATCTATGCAGTGGAGAGGATCGCCGTTCATAAGTTAGGAGAACCCATGTTGCAGGAAGCTACCTTTGTGTTGAGAAACGAAGGGGGACCGACTTATCCTGATTTCCAAACTTGGAACCCAATTGGATACCTGTTTATGTATGCTCATGACCTGTTGGGAGATCACACTGACTGGCTTCAGGCGGATGCTCAAAGTCACTTCTTTTGGTGGGGAGTGTATGGGGAAGTGATACCTCCACCCACCAACATGGCTCAGCCACCCCCACTAAGTGGAATTGACCACCAACCCCACGAAGAAGAGGTAGATGAGACAAAAGGTGTGGAAGTTATCCATCCTGAAGAGATTGAGGGTGGAGAAGGGCAAGGACTAGCGTGCAAGGAGTGGAATTGATCGCCTAGAGAAGAAGGCGAGACCCATGATTGACCCATAAGTCCAAGCTGAATTTTGTAGCCGCGACCTTGAAAGATAGGTCATAGTATGTCGATGTTTGGGCGTTACCTATGTTGTTGCTTGTCATGATGTTTGCCTTAGTATGACCTAATATCGTTTCCATGTAGGGGCCCTTGTACCCCAGCTATGTTTTAATGAAAAGCTATATTATGATATATGAAGTTAAGAGCTCCTTGTTCACGATTCTGAAATTATATCTTCCTTTATGGTTACTCGCTTGTATAATAACTTCCGGCAATACCGGAATCCAAAAAAAAAGGAAGCTAAATAATATTATCAAAGATTATTTGACTGAGTTACAAAAGGGAATACAATCACAGTAGAAAAAGAGACGCTAAGAACAAACCACAGCAACGAACCCGATATAATAATAATAATACTAATAATAATTAAAATAACAATGATAACAATAATAATAAAATGATAAATTAATAATAATAAATGTACATATCTATAAAATAAACTAAAATAAAACAAAATAAAATAAAAGACCTTAGGGTAGTTGATATGAGTATTTGAACCCATCCGATCAATTATGCCTGCCCGTGACCGGCACAAGCTTGGTAGGAAACCGATGAGACAAGTCCTTCTAAGTGATCTAGATAAGGATATGTGTCGATTTCCGGGATCTAAATGGAGTTACAATTGAAAATAGGTATCCGCCTCCTAAGGTCGACGACCTGCTAGACTAGCTATGTGGGATAAGTGCATTTTCAAGAACCGACCCCCGACCCAGATACCCTCAGTTAAAACACTGAGCCAAGGAACTTACATAAAACCACATCTCAAATTATACGAGGACAGTATGATTTTTGAGCGACAGTATTAAAATGACAATTGTCCCCGCTACAATCATATGCTGGATGAACCGGGCATATAGGCCTTACTAGGGGAATTACGTGGGACTATATGGATAAGAGCCTTATCTACTCATAGGCACAGGAGTGCATGAAGGGCACTTATGAGCAACCTTATAACTTTAAGAAAGTGCAAGTTATACCCAAAATATCCCCGTGCGAATTCTGACTGAGTAGAACTTCGTATGGACCGCATGGTATAGAAGGGATATGTATCTAGGAACTCTAAAAAGATAAAGGTATAAGGGATTGGAAGAACCGTCCAAACCCGCAAAGGACGTTAGGATTTCTCCAAGATCGACAGGGTACTATAGAGAGTTGCTGAGAGTTCCGAGCCCTGGATCCAGAATGAATGGAGAGTTCACATGAACAGAAAAGAGGGATCGAGGCCTTCAAGAAACCAACAGGGACCTGTCTTTGCTTCGATATTGATATTATCCAATCTATGCCCTACATAATTCAGAACGGTACATTAGGAGGTGGCCTCGGATGTGCACTCGTACAAGGAAAAGTGATCTCCTACGCTTCGAGATGGTTGAAGCCGCGTGACCAGGACTACCATGTGCCTGAATTGAGTTTACCCACGGTGGCGATCACCCTAGAGGCGTGGAGTGCTACCTCTATGGGCAGGAACTAGAGATCTATGTTGATCACAAGGGCATCAAGTACTTGTTCACAAGGAGTGGGCACGTGATAGGATAATGTTTCAGAATAACCAAAGATTTCGACCTAGGAAAAGTAATCTCACTCAAGGGAAGTGAATACAGATGTGGAAGCTATCAGTTGTAAGACTCACAAGAAGAGTAAAAGTCTTACATACAAATCCCACGAAATTGGTGGGAAAAGATGAAGAGATAAGTATCGAATATACAGGAAGAGACGCTCAAGTAGAAGTGACGGATAGAATGATGAAACCCCCTTTAGTAAGAATTAAGGAAGCTCAGCGTTCTAATAAGATAATACAGAGCGTAAAAGAGGGAATCCAAGAAGGAAAATATGCCAAACGGGTAACAGATGGCAGTGATGTCATAGGAACGAAGGGCGGTGGTAGGTGCCAATGATGGAAGATAAGTTGTAAGGACGACTGCTCCTGAATGATCAAAAGGGGACCGTCGGACTCGATTGGAGGAATTGGACATCAGGAGTAATCAAAGGTTGCAAGAAAGGGTACGGATAATAAGAAATATTCGAAGGGAAGGCGAGGTTTATGTTGCAAGGACCCAAGCCAGGAAGACCAAACGTTTCACCGGAATGATGACCCCAAACAAGGAAAAAGATATAATATTGGATAAGATGCAAGGTTGACAATGCAAGGGAAAGCGTTACCCAACGCAGTATCCATGACTTCGACTCAAGCGTTACCCCTGTAGGAACCTCAATCGCAAGGTTGAAAAGCGTTTCCGAAAGGTGATAAATGTGTCCTTTCCTTATACAAACGGGACATTCAGCTAAACCACGCTCTACACGGGACAACCCGCATGCTGCATCAGTGAACCTAACACGGAAAGACGAAGAAGGAGTATGGCGAGAAGGGAAGTAACCCCACACCTGTTTAATGCAAGTGGGAGGTTAATAATGAGATACCGAAGTCCCTTGCTGTAAAAAGGGAGCGAAGATCGAAGATGCAACTTGACACCGGATTCGTGCAATACCCTTAGGAAACCACCCATTCTTTCCTGCCGCTAAGGCCCAAGAGCTAGATTGATGAGGAATACCCTCGGATTAAATGGCTGGACAAAAAAAAATATGAGTGAAACAAGGACCATTAAGAGTTAAAAGAAGCCAGGAATGGAAACAAGAACAAAATTCAATTGACTTAATGAACTCCAAGACATCCCTCATGTAATCTCTTACACATGGAGGACCCCGAAAGATAAAAAATATATATATTAAAAAAAAAATGTGTGATCCCTTGATTTCACGTCCATTAAGATAATTAAGATCATAAAGAGTGTGAGACGTGGTAACCTCGATTAATTAGAAGAATATGAATCTCAAAGTACAATATTGCATATACAGCTACGTAAGAATGGAAAAGCGAAACCACAACCTTCATGGGTCAGAGTAGTCGTGTCATGTAAGGTCGTGTTGTCATGAGTTGTCCAATGTATGTCAAGTCAAGTTGTCTGTGGTCAGGAGTCGAGTCTGTGTCGTTTTCAAAAAGGAGATGTGAGTGAAGGTTGGAATCGCTAAGCCAATTCTCATTAACTTGTATGTGCCAGAATTCAACGAAAATCTAATATACAAAACCTAGGAATGGCATGAACCGAAACATGAACCGGTGCTAGAAGCATAACTCGAAATTTCCATCCCTCCTCATTGAACAATACATACGTAACAAGTTTTGCGGACAAAACTTTCTCTAAGGTGGGGAGGATGTAAGCCCTAGAAAATTTCAACAAATAATTTTAAAGATGAACTTAGGAAATCAAACCCTGAAAGTCACTCCGAGTTAAAACCGAACTTTGACAAGGCCCAAACACCGAACGAATCCGGAAAATTCTGAACTGTGAGGAACATAAGAAATCTCAGAAATAAAATAGCAACTTAAAATACTTCTGTTCTGAAACCTTTATGTACGATAAACTTCCTATTTAACTCCGAATTATAAATCCGGATAAAATATAGCCCTAAAACAAATTGTTAAGGAGTGAATAGTGACTGGCTTCGGGAATAAAACTCAATCCAAAAGAATTCCGAGAATGTGGTGAGATATTTGATACTTATGAGAGTGGACCTTAAAATAAAACTCACCAATCAGACAAGTCATATAAGTGTGAAATATCGGTTCTTGTGTTGACAATAGTGTAAACGGAAGGTTAACCGGGAACCTGAGTCTTCAAAGCTCTCAAGAAACTCAGTAACCTAGATCCGACAATCTCGTGTTCCTAAACCCAGGAGTTGGAACAAGAGGAAAAAGTGTAATTGGTTCGTATTAAGCATAAGAACCTGGAAAGGTGAGATCAGTGAAATTCCGACCTATTCCAATCTGATCAGTGCCAGTTTCGAAAGCGAGCCCTGGGATGCAAATGTTGAGAACATGTTATTAGTGCCTTTAGAATTATATTTCTAAAGGACCTCCAAGCTATTAGTTTTACAAATTTTCAAATAGCTAGAATTATCTGATCTTACAGTTTATTCGTATTTCGTTGCTACTAGTAATTAGTGAGTCTTTCAGTATGATTAATATTATTAGTTACCTAAATTATTTTTATTATAATTATTATTATTACTATTATTCTTATAAGGTATACCCGAGTTCTCCTAGTGATCGTATAGTAATCGGACGAACTTTGGAAACCGGAGAACGAAAGCCTATATCGGTCCAATTCCAGCTTAGTGAGAGGAGCCTAGAAACCCTAGATCCGGCTTCCCTTCGATTTCATAATAAAAGAAGTTTTATAAAGTAAATGAACATGAATTATTGTTCCAAAGTACATTTCAAACCTTTGAAAGTTTTAAATTCGGGAATTTTTCAATTCCGGGCCTTCCCGAGTCCAATTACGGAACGCGTGCCTCGGGCCACGGATTCAGAAAAGTGTTTCGGAATATGCATTAGAACCGTAATTTTATAAGGATTCCAAAAATATCAATTTCATAATTTTCCGAGCTATAAAAATTACAGTTATAGCTTTTCCCGTGTTTTCGGAACAACCGGTAAAGTAGATGTCTTGTCTACTATTCACAAGTACAACCTATACTACACACTACCCATACCCTATTCTTACATCCTTACAACTACTCATTTCAATTTTCTTTTCCAAGAAAAATTGTCTCTTAAATAATTATTACATTTATTACATTTTATTTACTAAATTTCAAATATCAAATTTTTAAAACACACACACACACACACACACTATGTGTGGCCGGTCAAGGCTCCTTTGGTATGTTGATTCAAGTCTTGTTCTTCCTAGTTCTTGTAATGGAAAGACCATATCTTGTGTATTTCCTCATTAAATCCCAATGAGCTAATGCTAGGGATATGGAAATACATGAACAAGAATGTCAAGCCATCACAAGACATGGATCTAATGTTTAGATGTGTTTTGTTAAGATCTCATCTTGTTCATACATATAAAGTAGTGATCTTGTACATATATTGTTGTTCATGCCATGAGATCCATGCTTTATATATCATATGTAGTAGATCTAAGGTTTAGACATTCACAACATCATGTACATGCATGATCATAGGTTCATTTTGTTTTATATGCTTTGATGATCATAAGAATGAAGTCTTGTTCATGTATAGAGATGTTAGATAGTAGATCTTCACATATAGAAGGCAAGAACATTGAAAAAGGAAGGACTTTGTCAAATATGAAAGTTGAAAATTCGGATGAAATGGAAACCCTACCTTAAAGACCCCCAAAATCAACTTTAAACTCATATTTCATAAGAAAAATGAAGGGTATGTATCATAGGAATATTGAAGGAATGATTTTTATAAGCTTGGATGAGTTTAGGCATCATAGGAATATAAAACAAGTAGTGGAGTTAAGATGAAAGATATTGGTATGTTGATCAATGGTTAAAAATTCGTAACTTAGGTTCATGCCTAAATAAACACTTAGTAATTAAGTCTAAAATGGATGTTTTATAAGCCAAATGAAGTCCTTAGATAATATATATTGGAGCTTCAATTTTTAATGCATTAGACAAGTTTTTCCTTAAGAAAAATGCAAGAAAATGAAATTCGGAAAATTCGGATTTTTACAAAAAGCTTGTTCAAAGACATGTTTACTAAATGAAAAATGGGAATTTTTATACATGAATGAAGGCCATGATTAATATAGACTTTGAGAACTTAATTTTAGTTAGAAAACAAGTGGATTACAAGATTAAAAGCCAAAGAAACCCTAAGGAGTGTAAAGTGGAAGAATAGCTTTTTAGAAATAACCTTTATGGAATTTTCTAACACTTAGGAGTTCATAAGAGTTACTATCACAAAATCATCATGACCATGCATATATTAAGTCCATTACATACCATTCATGTTAGTAATTCATTCCTATACCATTCATGCATGAATCATCAACTAGGAACATTTTTATCAAAAGCGATACAATTTTTCGAAATCGGGAAAGTGACAGAACAGAACTGATCCCACTGTTCCGTGGCCTTGCTATTTTCAAAACTTGAAAATAATACTAGAAATAGATAGATCTTTCGAAGTAGATAGAGATCGATATAAAATTTGCGAAATTCCGAGTTAAAATGACCGAGTTATGGCCATTTTAAGTTGGAACTTCCGCAAATAGCGAGAATTCCGATTTTGTGAAGTATAGATACATAGTTTGAATTAGTTTAGTGATGAGATTCTCATTAGGCTATCTTTATTTGGTAGGTGAACCCGAGTACGACAATACCGTATCACCCGACCATCGTCACTAAGAGACCGGCGTACCATGGCCGAGTGAGTTCCTCTTCCGATTGCAATTATTACTTGTGATTGTAATGATAGTCGCACTAGTTGCTAGGTAAAGATAAAAAGATGATTGTGTATGATGGGGTATATGGGGATTATATATGTTGATTTCTGTTGATATGTGAAATGGAGCTTAAGGAATATCGAAACCGAGTGATAAGCTAATGACTGTTTAGCTAGTATCTTATGATGTATGTTTGCGGATACTGTTGATCACCTAAAGGAATTGAGCTAATGAATATCCGACTTCAAATGTAAATTGAAATCCATTCATATCACGATGGGGATGGAGCATTAGCATTGGTTGGTTTTTCGTGATCCATAAAACGAATACTTGTTGGTTAATCGTGATCCATAAAACGAATTTATGTTCAGTTGACCGTGAGCTTAAACGGCGTCGTACCGCAGGATTCGTTAATCTGCTAACCCGGGATGGAGGGCGCAAGTCCATCCACATATGATTTCCGGCTGGTCATATGTTTGCTAAACTCACTTGTTGATGCATTTCACTTGGTTGCTTAATTACTTGGTTGAATGTGTTGTGTTTATTGTAATTCGGAAGTTCCACTCACTAAGCTAGTGTAGCTTATACCCCTATAGTTTCCTGTTGCAGTATGAGTACCTTTGGCTTTCTCCGAGGACCCGTGGACACTAGGTACGGCTCTTAGATATTAAGGAGCTTTTGATGAGGCCGGGGTCTAAAGATTAGGAATGGACTCTAATTCCGTTTTCTGAATCGGTAATTGAAGGGCAATGTAAGGAAATGTGGGGATTGAGAATTGGTAACTGGTGATAACGGGGGTATGCCCCCTAGATCATGTAATAGAATAATTCTCTATATGACGGTTATGGTTTACATTCTTGCTACTGTGTGTATCTCTTTAAGCTACTACGAAGCAAAGTATGATCTATAAATGTTGAGAGCGAGCCTTACACTCAAGGTTTAAGCTCATGGGGAGACTAGGATTGTCTCACTTGAGATTAAAGGTTGAGTGTGGCGGACTGTCACGTGTAGGACACACTTTGGGGCGTGACAGTTTAAGTTGGTATCAGAGCATGGTTAAGAATCCACAATCATGACTTTAACCAATAGACTTAAGAAGAATAAGGTAGGATGAGAATAAAATAAAGCCTAGAAGGGAATAACGTGGTAGAATGGGTTTTACAAATCTAATTCCTCTTCCTTTGTGAATAGCTTACCCTTGATGAAGTCCGCCGAGCGGCGAGGCAAGTGCGTAAGCAACCTGATGAAACTTTGGTCGAATACCGTCTGAGAATTAGAGTCTTGTGCGAAGACTTTGCCGTAATTGGTCATCCCAGGTCAATCCGAGAGATGTTCAATTTGTGGAAAAGAGGATTGATGAACACTGAATGGTATAAAGTGGCGACCAATGTTGAGTATTGCCCTATAAGGAAGAAATGTTGGTCGGAGCTGGAAGTAATTTATGCAGTGGAGAGGATCGCCGTTCATAAGTTAGGAGAACCCATGTTACAGGAAGCTACCTTTGTGTTGAGAAACGAAGGGGGACCGACTTATCCTGATTTCCAAACTTGGAACCCAATTGGATACCTGTTTATGTATGCTCATGACCTTGGGAGATCACACTGACTGGCTTCAGGCGGATGCTCAAAGTCACTTCTTTTGGTGGGGAGTGTATGGGGAAGTGATACCTCCACCCACCAACATGGCTCAGCCACCCCCACTAAGTGGAATTGACCACCAACCCCACGAAGAAGAGGTAGATGAGACAAAAGGTGTGGAAGTTATCCATCCTGAAGAGTTTGAGGGTGGAGAAGGGCAGGGACTAGCGTGCAAGGAGTGGAATTGATCGCCTAGAGAAGAAGGCGAGACCCATGATTGACCCATAAGTCCAAGCTGAATTTTGTAGCCGCGACCTTGAAAGATAGGTCATAGTATGTCGATGTTTGGGCGTTACCTATGTTGTTGCTTGTCATGATGTTTGCCTTAGTATGACCTAATATCATTTCCCATGTAGGGGCCCTTGTACCCCAGCTATGTTTTAAGGAAAAGCTATATTATGATATATGAAGTTAAGAGCTCCTTGTTCACGATTCTCGAAATTATATCTTCCTTTATGGTTACTCGCTTGTATAATAACTTCCGGCAATACGGAATCCAAAAAAAAAAGGGAGCTAAATAATATTATCAAAAGATTATTTAACTGAGTTACCAAAAAGGGAATACAATCACAGTAGAAAAAGGAGACGCTAAGAACAAACCACAGCAAGCGAACCCGATACTAATAACAATATACTAATAGTAATTAAATAACAATGATGACAATAATAAATAAAATGATGAAATAATAATAATAATGTACATATCTATAAAATAAACTAAAATAAAACAAAAAAAATTAAAAGTGACCTTAGGGTAGTTGACATGATATTTAACCCATCCGATCATTACGCCTGCCCGTGACCGGCAAGCTTGGTAGGAAACCGATGAGACAAGTCCTTCTAAGTGATCTAGATAAGGATATGTGTCGATTTCCGGGATCTAAATGGAGTTACAATTGAAATAGGTATGCCTCCTAAGGTCGACGACCTGCTAGACTAGCTATGTGGGATAAGTGCATTTTCAAGAACCGACCCCCGACCAGATACCCTCAGTTAAAACACTGAGCCAAGGAACTTACATAAAACCACATCTCAAATTATACGAGGACAGTATGATTTTTTTGAGCGACAGTATTAAAATGACAATTGTCCCCGCTACAATCATATGCTGGATGAACCAGGCATATAGGCCCTTACTAGGGGAATTACGTGGGACTATATGGATAAGAGCCTTATCTACTCATAGGCACAGGAGTGACATGAAGGGCACTTATGAGCAACCTTATAAGCTTTAAGAAAGTGCAAGCTATACCCAAAATATCCCCGTGCGAATTCTGACTAAGTAGAACTTCGCTATGGACCGCATGGTATAGAAGGGATATGTATCTAGGAACTCTAAAAAGATAAAGGTATAAGGAATTGGAAGAACCGTCCAAACCCGCAAAGGACGTTAGGAGTTCTCCAAGAATCGACAGGGTACTATAGAGAGTTGCTGAGAGTTCCGAGCCCTGGATCCAGAATGAATGGAGAGTTCACATGAACAGAAAAGTGGGACCGAGGCCTTCAAGAAACCAAACAAGGGACCTGTCTTTGCTTCGATATTGATATTATCCAATCTATGCCCTACATAATTCAGAACGGTACATTAGGAGGTGGCCTCGGATGTGCACTCGTACAAGGAAAAGTGATCTCCTACGCTTCGAGATGGTTGAAGCCGCGTGACCAGGACTACCATGTACCTGAATTGAGTTTACCCACGGTGGCGATCACCCTAGGCGTGGGAGTGCTACCTCTATGGGCAGGAACTAGAGATCTATGTTGATCACAAGGGCATCAAGTACTTGTTCACAAGGAGTGGGCACGTGATAGGATAATGTTTAAAATAACCAAAGATTTCGACCTAGGAAAAGTAATCTCACTCAAGGGAAGTGAATACAGTGTGGAAGCTATCAGTTGTAAGACTCACAAGAAGAGTAAAAGTCTTACATACAAATCACGAAATTGGTGGGAAAAGATGAAGAGATAAGTATCGAATATACAGGAAGAGACGCTCAGTAGAAGTGACGGATAGAACGATGAAACCCCCTTTAGTAAGAATTAAGGAAGCTCAGCGTTCTAATAAGATAATACAGAGCGTAAAAGAGGGAATCCAAGAAGGAAAATATGCCAAACGGGTAACAGATGGCAGTGATGTCATAGGAACGAAGGGCGGTGGTAGGTGCCAATGATGGAAGATAAGTTGTAAGGACGACTGCTCCTGAATGATCAAAAGGGGACCGTCGGACTCGATTGGAGGAATTGGACATCAGGAGTAATCAAAGGTTGCAAGAAAGGGTACGGATAATAAGAAATATTCGAAGGGAAGGCGAGGTTTATGTTGCAATGACCCGAGCCGAGTAGACCAAACGCTTCACCGGAATGATGACCCCAAACAAGGAAAAAGATATAATATTGGATAAGATGCAAGGTTGACAATGCAAGGGAAAGCGTTACCCAACGCAGTATCCATGACTTCGACTCACGCGTTCCCCTGTAGGAACCTCAATCGCAAGGTTGAAAAGCGTTTCCGAAAGGTGACAACTGTGTGCTTTCCTTATACAAACGGGACATGCAGCTAAACCACGCTCTACACGGGACAACCCACATGCTGCATCAGTGAACCTAACACGGAAAGACGAGGAAGGAGTATGGCGAGAAGGGAAGTAACCCCACACCTGTTTAATGCAAGTGGAAGGTTAATAATGAGATACCGAAGTCCCTTGCTGTAAAAAGGGAGCGGAGATCGAAGATGCGACTTGACACCGGATTCGTGCAATACCCTTAGGAAACCACCCATTCTTTCCTGCCGCTAAGGCCCAAGAGCTAGATTGATGAGGAATACCCTCGATTAAATGGCTGGACAAAAAAAAGTATAAGTGAAACAAGGACCATTAAGAGTTAAAAGAAGCCAGGAATGGAAACAAGAACAAAATTCAATTGACTTAATGAACTCCAAGACATCCCTCATGTAATCTCTTACACATGGAGGACCCGAAAGATAAAAATATATATATTAAAAAAAATGTGTGTGATCCCTTGATTTCACGTCCATTAAGATAATTAAGATCATAAAGAGTGTGAGAGTGGTACCTCGATTAATTAGAAGAATATGAATCTCAAAGTACAATATTGCATATACAGCTACGTAAGAATGGAAAAAAAGCGAAACCACAACCTTCATGGGTCAGAGTAGTCGTGTCATGTAAGGTCGTGTTGTCATGAGTTGTCCAATGTATGTCAAGTCAAGTTGTCTGTGGTCAGGAGTCGAGTCTGTGTCGTTTTCAAAAAGAGTCATGTGAGTGAAGGTTGGAATCGCTAAGCCAATTCTCATTAACTTGTATGTGCCAGAAATTCAACAAAAATCTAATATACAAAACCTAGGAATGGCATGAACCGAAACATGAACCGGTGCGTAGAAGCATAACTCGAAATTTCCATCCTCCTCATTGAACTACATACGTAACAAGTTTTGCGGACAAAACTTTCTCTAAGGTGGGGAGGATGTAAGCCCTGAAATTTCAACAAATAATTTTAAGATGAACTTAGGAAATCAAACCCTGAAAGTCACTCCGAGTTAAAAACCGAACTTTGACAAGGCCCAAACTCCGAACGAATCCGAAATTCTGAACTGTGAGGAACATAAGAAATCTCAGAAATAAAATAGCAACTTAAAATACTTCTGTTCTGAAACCTTTATGTACGACAAACTTCCTATTTAACTTCGAATTATAAATCCGGATAAAATATAGCCTAAAACAAATTGTTAAGGAGTGAATAGTGACTGGCTTCGGGAATAAAACTCAATCTAAAAGATTCCGAGAATGTGGTGAGATATTTGATACTTATGAGAGTGACCTTAAAATAAAACTCACCAATCAGACAAGTCATATAAGTGTGAAATATCGGTTCTGTGTTGACAATAGTGTAAACCGGAAGGTTAACGGGAAACCTGAGTCTTCAAAGCTCTTAAGAAACTCAGTAACCTAGATCCGACAATCTCGTGTTCCTAAACCCAGAGTTGGAACAAGAGGAAAAAGTGTAATTGGTTCGTATTAAGCATAAGATACCCTAGAAAGTGAGATCAGTGAAATTCCGACCATTCCAATCTGATCAGGTGCCAGTTCGAAAGCGAGCCCTGGGGATGCAAATGTTGAGAACATGTTATTAGTGCTTTAGAATTATATTTCTAAAGGACCTCTAAGCTATTATTTTTAACAAATTTTCAAATAGCTAGAATTATCTGATCTTACAGTTTATTCGTATTTCGTTGCTGCTAGTAATTAGTGAGTCTTTCGTATAATTAATATTATTAGTTACCTAAATTAAATTTTGTGTTATTATTATTATTATTATTTACTATTATTCTTATAAGGTATACCCGAGTTCTCCTAGTGATGTATAGTAATCGGACGAACTTTGGAAACTGGAGAACGAAACCCTATATCGGTCCCAATTCCAGCTTAGTGAGAGGAGCCTAGAAACCCTGATCCGGCTTCCCTTCGATTTCATAATAAAAGAAGTTTTATAAAGTAAATGAACATGAATTATTGTTCAAAGTACATTTCAAACCTTTGAAATTTTTAAATTCGGGAATTTTTCGATTCCGAGCCTTCCCGAGTCCAATTACGGAAAAAAAGCGTGCCTCGGGCCACGGATTCAGAAAAGTGTTCCGAATATTCATTAGAACCGTCATTTATAAGGATTCCAAAAAGTATCAATTCATATTTTCCGAGCTATAAAAATTACAGTTATAGCTTTT